>PVIJ01024153.1:0-12882 GCA_004024925.1 Scalopus aquaticus
TGTGGTACATATACACAATGGAATACTATTCAGCATGGAAAGAAGATAAACACATGCAATTTGCAGCGACATGGATGGAATTAGAGGGGATCATACTCAGTGAAATAAGCCAGAAAGAAAGAGAAAAATATTGAATGGTTTCACTTATAACAGGACTATAGGGAGGCCGGGTGGGAGAGAGACAATCAGTGGGGGGGGGAGGGGGGGAGGAAGGAGCCAGAGGGAGGGAAGGGAAAGGGCACAAAATGGAATAGAAAAGAACACAAGGGACCATGGAGATGGATCACGGGTGAATTGGTGGTGGGCTATCCTAGGGGAATGCAAAATGTATAAGACATAAATAACAATAAAAATATATATTAAAAAAAAATAAATATCTATAATGGTTTGTTAAAAGTCAAAAAAAAAAAGTCTATATGGTCTAATCACTTAATGTCTTTATTTCCTTGCTAAGTTTTTTTATTTGCATGATTTATCTATTAGTGGAAGTGGTGCACTGGTGTGGTTGTACAAATGCATTGTTTTAGGTCTATTTGTAGTTGTTATATATAGTTAGGTGCCCCAGTGTTAGATGCATAAATATTAATGATATTTAAATATTTACAAATTGTTCCCTTGATTACTATATAGTGTCCATCTTTGTCCCTAATTACCTTTTCTGTCTCAAAGACTAATTTATCAGATATGAGAACAGCAGTTCCTACTTTTCTCAGCATATTATTGGACTGAAGTACTTTACTTCAGCCTTTCAAGTATACATTTTAAATGAGTTTCTTATAAGCAAAGTACAGATGGCTGATATATTTTTTTATTTACTGTTATTTGTATTTTTTACATTATAATGTATTCCCCGTGGGTTGCCCACCACCGATTCACCCGTGAACTATCACCACAGTCCCTTGTGTTCCCCTCTCCCCCATTTTGAAGCCTTATCCTCCCCCTCCCTCGCTGAATATTTCTCTTATTTGGTCAGATGGCTGATATTTTTGATCCAAGTTGTCAATCTGTGCTTTTTAATTGGTGAATTCAGTCTATTTCCACTAGGGTGATTATTGATACATGAGGCTTATTTACAGTCATTTCTAAATCTAGCTTTTACTTTTTTTTATATATATTTTTATTGTTATTTATGTCTTTTACATTTTGTATTCCCCTTGGGTAGCCCACCACCAATTCACCCGTGATCCATCTCCATGGTCCCTTGTGTTCTTTTCTATTCCATTTTGTGCCCTTTTCCTTCCCTCCCTCCCCCCGCCCCTTGCTGATCGTCTCTCTCCTATTTGGTTTCCTTATAGTCCTGTTCTAAGTGAAACCATTCGGTATTTTTCTCTTTCTTTCTGGCTTATTTCACTGAGTATGATCCCCTCTAATTCCATCCATGTCGCTGCAAATTGCATGTGTTTATCTTTTGCTTTTTGATTTGTCTATTTTTTTTCCTTCACGGGTTTCTCCCTCCCTCCCTTCCGTCCTAGTTCTCTCAGTTTCATCATTTCTTCTTCTGTGTGTCTCTATTCTAGATTGTTGCTTTGTGATTACCGTAAGGGTTATATCAAACTTCCTATGTTCAAAATAGTTCTTTATGAGATGACATCGGCCCATTATCACTTAACAACACAGCTTCTAATCTTTCTTCCTCTCTTTTACTGTTTTGTTGTTGTTTCTTATTATTTTTGTTTATTCTTCTGATTCCGTATTCCTGTTGTTGCTTTGGCTCAAGGTTTTCTGCTCTGTGTTTTTCTGTAGAACTTTCAATGTTTTGATTTCACAACATAGTATTGTTGGGTAGCAGTTTTTATCTTTTAGGACTGGTAACACTTCATTCTACTTCATCTGAGAATTCTGATGAAAGCCTGATCAGGGTCCCTTTGTAAATTACTTTACTTTTTTCTCTAGTAGTCTTTAATATTTGTTCCTTTATTTTTGACTTTTGATAACTTAATAATGATGTGCCTTGGTGAGGGTCACTTCGCATTTAGAAATTTGGGTATTCTTTCTGCTTCAGGGACATTAATGTTTATTTCTTTTCCTAGGTTTGGGATGTTCTCAGCTATTACTTCTTTGAATAGGGTCTATGTTCCCTTCTCATTCTCCTCACCCTCTGGAATACCCATTACCCTTATGTTTCTTTTTCTATTTGAGCCTGCAATTTCATGTAAGGTTTTTCATTATTCTTATATCTTCCTTCTTGTTCTTATTCCAACTGGGTGATTTGTACATTTGCATTTTCTACTTCTAAAATTCTTTCATCTACCAGTTAATTCTTTCCATAATTGTCCTTACTTCATTTAGTGTCTCTCTTTGTGTTAATGTTTTTATTCCCTTTAGTGAAGATCTCGTTTCTGGATCTCCTTTCTAAGATCATTTACCTATCTTTCAGCATTTGAATGCACTTCCAATACCTCATTTAAGATCTTTAAAATTATTATTCTGAATTCGTTGTCTATTAGGTCCCTGATTTCTGTGTCTTTTATATATGTCTCTAAACTTCTGCTGCTGCTTTTCTATCTTGTATTGAGGAGTTCCTTGCTTCCCAGGCATCGGTGTTGCCTTATTTGTTTTTTTGGAGGTGGTTGGGACACTGTGGGTTTAGTTTGGTTTGTTTGTTTCTCTTCTTTAGGTTGGTGGCAGGTGGGGAACGAGGAGAAGCTAGTGCTCAAAGGCTCAGTCTCAGTCCTTGCCGGAGGGAGGACAGCTCCAAGCCATGGATCACCTCTGCCTACTCTCCTCTCTTGCAAAAGCAAACTCTGTTTTACGTTTTTGAGGTTCTAAAAGTCAGCCTTGCCTCTGTGCTACTCTTCTCCGTGGTGTAGGGCATATCCTACCAAGCCTGAGTCACCTGGAAATGGGTGCCAAGTGTGAAATTCAGAGAACAAACACGCACACTTTGACTACCCTGCACTGCCCAGTAGAGGGTGCATGGTGTGGGCTGTGTGTCCTTAGTCACCCAGCAATGGTTACCACAGTTGCCACTGTCAATGCTGCTGCTACTGGGTATGGGTGTGAACTGCCAGGTGCCACAGATCACTCACTTAGATCTTTTTTCAAGGACTGGGGAGAAGATTATTCCACTATCTCTAGCCCACTGACCAACTCTGTTACTGAGTGGTGTCAGGGTGCACCACTGTCACTACTCCCTTTGTTTTGTATTTCCAATGGGAGGAGAGGGAGCATCTCTTATCCCTACCACTGTTGTAGATCTCCCTTAACCAAATCTAGGGCCTCTGAACACCTGGTGATCCCATGGACCTGTGACCCAGTGCATGTTTGTGCCTATCTGTACCATTCCATTTTTAAAAAGTTCCTCTGGTAACATTCACCATGCCCCATAGGGCAGACACTTCTGCCACCCTGGCTGGAACTTCCTTCATGTCTTCATTCACTTTTCCCACAGCAAGTGACCAATCTTTGTGCCAAGCCTTCAGGAAAGCCCTATGTCTTTTTTGATAAACCTCTGCATCTTCCTTTGAGATAATTTTATTTTCTTTTTCAGTTGCGTCTAGGAGAGATTCAAAACTCTCTAATCTGCCATGTTGTGGGTAGAGTACCCTGACTACATTTTTATTGTTAAGTTTTGAGAATTCTTTATATAACTTAGATACTAGTATTTTGTTGGGTATGTGATTTAGGAGGGGTAAGACTGGGTAAAACTAAATGAGCAAAAATCAAGCAAAAATTTTATTTGGTAAGGGAAAAGGAGAAGAGGACCAGAAAACAGAGGAAAAAACATCTTATAGTTTATGACGATCTGAACAATGGCTCCCATTGTTGATAGCATTGTGTAGATGAGTCTCAAATTTTCTGTATTAAATAAAAATGTCTGATCAATGTCCAGTGTGATGCACATCACTTCTGCTACCCCTGTGATTTTAATTTTGAGAGAGAATTAGATTGAGAACTGAACTAAATGCATGATGAAAAGGCAGTACAATGCAATCTGAGATAAGGGGGGGATTAAGCTATAATAATACTATTTAAGGCCATAGTGAGGCTGAGTGGGAACCAGAATGCAGGGCCTCATGAAATGTTTGAGATCCTCCATATAAAGCATATTCACTGATGAGGTGCTGTTCAATCTTTAATCTGGCACAGCTGAGTCCGACGTGAGAGTACATTCCAGGGAAACTACCCTTTCAAAGGCCCTTCCAGGAGTTATTTCATTTAAGCCACATTTTAAGGTTGACATATAGGGACAAGAAAAACTCTGGTTTGCTTTGAAATCAGAAAAGCATCTCCTTCTGAAAGACTTTGCAATGTAACACTTGTATAACCTCAAATCCTCGAAGCCTCACATGATAAAGAAAAAATTATCTTGGTTTATAACAATTGCTTAAGTAATTCAACATTCTCAAGTCTGTCTCTTCCATAAAAACCTTTTAAATTAGAAATGTGAAAATGAACAATTTTTTCAGACTGGGCTGGAGAATTGCCCATGAATATATATTAAAATCATTTTATTTGATTAATCAACATCCGTGTGAGCCAAAGATTAAAGTAACATGTTGCGATAATATAATATTTACTCACACACTCATGGTATTCTCTAAAGTCTAGCAGACCCAGAAATGGAGCTGTCACTGCCTTAAATAGAATTATTATAGCTTAATTTCCCCCTTATCTTAGATTGTACTTCACTTTTTCATGATGCATTTAATTTGCTTTCTTCACTGTGTAATAGTGAATCAAAATTAAAATCACAGGGGCAGTGATGTGCATCTCACTGGACAACGATCAGACATTTTTATTTAACACAGAAAACTGCTGGTATAAATGATATTGCAATAAATATGCTTTAATTTAAAATGCAAGTTGCTGAGAGGAAAACCTGGGAGCCATAAAACACCTTTCCCTTCCTCAAGGTTGTCCAAAGGGGGGGAAAAAAGGACAAGGTTTTCCAATGTGTTGTTATCTTTACGATGCAATTTAATCTGCGATGCCACAAACATGTGGGGAGGATCGTTAAGAAATAACACCATAAAGTAGCAAGAAAAGGAGAAAGAAAACAGGAGAAGCTGTTTTGTGGTTTTCTCGCTTTCATGCATAGATATGAGAATATTATGTTAACCTGTCTCCCTGGCCCAAGGAATAGGAGCTGCTTTAAGCCAGCTCTGGGTTGGGGCCTACTCAGGATGCAAGAAGAGACCAAGTATTGGCTATGTCGAGTGGGCTAGACACTTTATGCACATCATTTAATTTAAGCCTTATAATAAATCACCCTGTAAGGTTTGGAGACATTATTCCTATGCTGCAACACAGGCTGGAGGGGTGGAGTAAATTGCTCATGCACGAGTGAGTGGGTCTGACACCAAGGCTGACTACAAAGTCAGTGCCCAAAGGCACTATGACCCCGTGGTCATAGGAAAGGGAGCATGCTTCTCAATGGCTTGTTCACCGTCCTGTAATTCTTCCTTTTGTAGGGAAAGCAGAAATAGAAATGTGAATGCCAGGACTCAGGCGCAACCAAGATGGAATTAAGTGTGCCTGGTAACAGCTAGTGCTGCGTGGTATGTGCTTGCTGGGAGTTCTCCTGGATCCAGTCTAGGCTGGACAGATTATTTGAGAACAGATTTGTGAACACTTCTGCTCCACGAGTCTCAAGATAAGATCTCACAAGATCACAGTGGCAATGAGGAGGGGGATGCACACTGGGCCACGCTGAGGCAGGGGTTGCCGAGTGCTATGTAGTTGCACCAAGACTGAGGAATGCCTGCTCTGGTGAAGAGGGCCTGGACTCCCAGAATTAGCCAAGCTGGCACTGGATGGGGGTCCAGAATCCAGGGGCAGGCTGGTGAGTATATTCTAAATTTATTATTCCTGATAGTGGAGAGCAGTTGTGCTAACCCATAACTCAGGGAAAAAACAAGCTACTTTTTAGAGTTCGATATTTGTTTACAATTAAATATTTTGTGTCCCACATTTTGCAATTGTAAACAATGCAGTTATCAACAATCTTTCAAACATGAAAACTCCTATCTGCAGTTTCTTCTGAGAAAACAGAAGGTATTCTGCCCCTCACTTTGCCAACATAGACTGGGCGTATTCGCTCCCCAGGGCTGCTGGTCTTAGTGTGCTCCCCTCCATTTCACTACAAAGAATCCCTCCTTGCTCCTGTACATTCAAACCCCACTTCACCTGGAGCCTTGGCATTCTTAGAACTGTCTCAACTGGTACCTCCATTTCTTCTCTCATCTTTCCTGAACTCATAGACCATTTGGTTGTCCATGCTCCTGACTTGATAAAAACAAATCACACAGAACCAACTCCATGTTGTTAAGACCCACACATGAGATTTTTCAATCTTCCTCTGACTTGACCTCTCAGTTGCATTAAATGTGAGGGCCCCGTATTTTCTGGGACAGAAACTGTTCTGACTTCTGCACACCTCTTACCTCCCCTGTGAGGTTGCCAAGTACAGTGGCTGCTCAGGGCTTTAGCGCTCTTTCTTCTGTAATCTTATTATCCCTATGAATATCTCCATTTTTTTTTAATCGACAAATTGCTTACAAACATCTATATCCAGTTCTGTCTTCTCCTGTGAACGCTAATCACCAGCTTCTCATAAACATTTCACAAATCTCTCTCCAACTCAACATGCTGAGGACAAAGAACTCTCAGTAGACGACATGCTCTCTCCCTTCAGATCCAATCCATTATCAGCTCAACTTTAACTCCCAATTACCTTCCACATCTGTCAACTCTTCATTGCCATGACATCTCACTCATCAAAATTATTGCTTCAGAAAGCCAGTTTATGAAATATTAAGAATTCTATCTCTTTCCTCCCTCCTTCTCTACCCTCTTTTTCTCTTCCTTACCGCTCACAATGTTTCCTTTTGCTCCTAGCTTTGCAATCACGACAACATGGTCTTTCCTCAGTGGCCATGTTCTCTGACACTACAGGGTCTTTACACATGCACTTTAATATGCCAAGAATGCCCTTTCCCTGCATCCCTGACCCAAGTCAACCTCACTGCTATTCTAAACAGTGCTTCATTACTTTTCTCCAGCTTAGTCCTTCCTTAAATTTTCACACACACTTTTTCTCGACTCTGTCAAATTCCCACATTGTTCACACCAATAGCAATAGGAGCTGAGAACTTCCCCTTGATGGTATATGTCACCTGAATAATTTTACCTCAGTGGGGTTTCATTAATGTCTGTCTCCCCGTTACAGACTGCATGTATACTCCCCGCCCAATTCTTATGTTCAGAACCTACCACCCCAATGTGGTGATATTAGGAAATAGGGCCTCTGAGAGATAACTGGGATTAGATGAGATCATGAGAGTGGAGCCCTCATGAATGAGAGTGGAATCCTCCAGTCCCAGGAGAGCCTACTTTCTGTTTCTACTTTCCCCCATATGAGGAGGCAATGTCCTGATTTCAGACTTCCAGGCACCAGACTGAGGAATAACTCCCTGTTGTTACAAGTGCCCTGTCTGTATTTTTGCTTATAGTAGCCCCAAATGGCTACGGCACTCCCCATCCCCCGGAGTACAGGGACTACTTTGCTCCCATGTCACCCCTGCATCTAGCATAGTTCCCAGCACACACAGGCACTCAACAGGAAATCCGCTGAGGGAATGCAGGTGGTACGGCCAGTGGCTACTGCACACTCTGGGGCAGACTGTCTATTTGTTGGCTGTGTGACCTTGGGGAAGTTATTCAATCTCTCTGAGTCTCACTTCCCCACCTATAAAACAGGGAGCATAAGGGGACTCAATTCAGAGAGTGGTTATGAAGATTAAATGAGCTCACGTAATACACTCAGAATTCTTCCTGGCAAGGGATAAGGATGATTATGTGTTTGTTAAACAAAACAAACAGGTGCTAAATAGTTGTTAAATGAGGAAGTATTAATTAAACTGACAGCTTGATTTTGAAAAAGAAATATAAGTGGACTGTTGTCAAAAAACAGGTCAATGGCCAAGTTACATTGACGAGAAATAACAGACTGCCTAAATAACAGAAAACGGGATTTAAATTTAATTCAACCTCCTTTATTAAGCTTCTGACTACATGTTGGAAAAACAACTACTAACAACTGGGACTGTATCCAACATGTTAAGAGAAATGCAGGCTGAGCTCTTAATATATTCAATGAAAGCTGTAGGCATGTCTGATGCTATCGACTAGTCATATGTTGGGCTGAATCATTTCTGTCAAAATCGGCAAACCAAGAATCAAAATCCCAAATGAATTTCTTAAAACCACCCACACCCACTACACCAATTCATCCATCAAGTCTTTGTGAATCTTCTTTCTCAGACTCTGCACAGCGTGCAGTGCCAGTAAGGAAGTGCCAATGATTAAAGGACACCAGGAAAAACAGAAACTCCACAGATACCACACATTCATGCCAACCCATATCTCATTCCCAAACATCCTTTCAAGCAAAGGAGTGTGGAAAAAAATAGTTGGTTCAACATTTCATCCTTAGCGTATATACGCCTTTGTCAGTGTATTACGAATGAAAATCTGCAGATCTAAGTTTCTAGTCATTGACTACATATATATATATTCCATTATAAAAGGGTATGTCATTTATTGCAAGACTAAAACTAACTTAAAGTTTTGAAATATTACAGTGCCTCTGTCCGATCTTAAAGGTTTCATTGTTGTTTCAAGAAAAAAAAGGAAAAAGTAAACAAAGGAAAGAGGGACAATTGCAGTTTGAGGAAAGGGTTGCTTGGGGGAAGGGAAAGAGTTCCAAACGAAAAAGGATTAAGTGCTACTGCAGCAAAGTAGGAAGACACTATTAATTTCTCTCTAATCATACTAAACAAATTGCTTCAGCTTGTTTAATTCAATTTATATGCATGCAATATCATATTAAAATTGTGAGTTGTTTTAGTGAAAATACACCAACAGAATGAAGATTTAGTTTTCTTCACGAAAAAAGAAGTCAGCTGTGGGGCCAGATTTTTATCCAGCCTTAGTCATGGGCTGATTCTGATTGAGAAAAAAGGCATTATTTAAATACTTGTCTCTGGGAGATAACAGGTCAGGTTATGACTCCACGCACAAGTAGCAGCCAGTAATGGGGGGTGTGGGAAGGAGGAGATGATGCCTGACGGTGCAAAGAAGGGAAATTTACACCATTCACCCCTCGTGGTGGCAAGAAAGTCCCCTTCTCCATGATCTGGGTCCTCCCTGCCTTACCAGCCTCACCTTTCTATTGTGTGCTAACATGGCTCTCTTCCACCTCTGTACTTTATCACTTAAGACTGTGGGGAGCTTAATCAATCACCTTCTTCAAACCTTAGGTATCATCTCCTCCAAGAAGCTTCCCCAACGGTCAGGTGGGAGATGTGCTCTCTCCTGCCTAGAGCCACAGTCGCCTGCTACCATGCATCTCTCACTACCAACACTGAGCAGGCTGTTTGGGCAGGGATTCAACAGTGACTGGCCTGGAGAAGAGGCAGTAAATATCTATGAATACTGAAGGAAATGAAAGCAATGTATAATATTTAAAGAAACAAGCTGGAGAATTCATTCCTGATTTTTAAAAACGACCAAGCACCATACACAGAGGCATGACTGGGAATAAAGGGAAGAAGGTCCTTGAGGTCATTCAAGACCAAGGCCCCTCAACCCATGAATACCTCAAGTAATAGAAATCATCTATGATGTAAGTATATGATGTATCCATATGACTAGCTATCAGTGCCATTCTGTGGCTACCATGACCTTTGGGGCCTGTACTAGAGGAAACATCATTGGGTCATGCCAGAGCCTTACCACATGGCTAAAGGAGTATCTGCAAGCACACCCAGCACCTGAGGTCTCTAATACCAGGTATGAGGCTGTTGTCTGTGAAGCAGCATTGCACAGAATATAGCCCCATTCCAATAAACCTCACAGCAAAGACACAGTCCATGAAACCAGTGGCATTTCTGATGAGCCAAGCTTGTTAGGAAAGGCCCCTTGGTGGCTAAGAATCAAACAGATGTTTGTATCAGGTAGAAGCCACATACTCTGAAAGGAACATTATTCCACAAACTATTTTAAGATATACAGGGAATAATACATTCTTTTTTTCCTTCAAAGTGAAATACTCTTCTTTGCCCCCACATACTTGTCTTAGAAATAAATTTCATGAGGTGGAACTGCTGGATCATGGGTATATACTCTTTTCCTTATGAGAGAGGATGATTGTTAACACAACAGCAATTGTTAAGTTTTCATGAATGTGATTTTGTAGTTGATTCATTTGAATCAGGATTCAAATAAGGTCCATACATGATATTTGATTTATATGTCTCTTCTGCTGAATTACATAGTTTTAATTCCTTTTCTTGTTGTTTGTTAAAGAGATTGCATTATTTGTCCTATAGAATCTATCACATTATTTTATATAACTGAAACAAGCTTTTATGTTGAGGTACAACTGACATATAATTAATTATGTGTGTCTAAGGGATATAATTTGACAAGTTTGGCATATATATACTCTTGGGAAATCAACATTGCAAGCAAGACAATAAACATCCATTATCCCACACACACTCTTCCTGTCATTCTAATCCTTCCCTCCTGCCCCATGCTATTCCCCAACCCTCATCTACTAACCAGGCCATCACTCTATATTAATTTGCAATTTCTAGAATTTTCTATAAATGGGATACATACATTCTGAGCTTTGCTTCATATATTTTGATCGTCTATCATTAAAGGCAAATTTATAATTAGTGTATCTTCTTACTATATTTAATCCTTTATCAATATATAATGTCTTTTGTCTCGTAATTTTTCTAGGATTTAAAGTCTATGATGTCTGATATCACTATAGCTGCCTCTGCTTTCTGTTAGTTACTGTTTGCATGGAATGGGAACACCTTTCTTCCAGCCATTGACTTTCAAATCTATCATTGTCTTTGGCCTAAAGTGAGTCTATTGTATTTAGCATATTATTAAATGATAGTGTTTTTAATCCATTCTGCCTATTTTTGCTTTGTTCGTGAAGTTTAATCCACTTGTATTTAAAGGAGCTACTGATAGGAAGGGACTTACTTCCGTTATTCTGCTATTTGTTTTATATAGCTTTTTTGTAGCTTTCTTCACAGCTTACTTTAGTTCCCTGACCATCTTTAAGACAGATGTTTTAAAGTCCTTAAAGTATATTTTCTATCAGATATTTTTCAAGGAGAGTTTCTATTAATTCCCACCCACATCACCCCCTTTAAATGGGCTTTATTTCCCTGTTTCTTTGTATGCCTTTGTGATGTTATTTTTGTTGTTTGTTACTGAAAACCGGACATTTGAATTTACTGATGTGACAAGTCTGGAAAACTGATCCTCTTCCTTCCCCTGGACTTGCTTTCTTTGGTTAATTTTTTTGCTTACTTATGTAGGCTACCCCTGTGCCAAAGGTCAGCCTAAGGTATAGATTAAATGTCATCTCAGGTCTTTTCTGAGTCTTTCACTGGACATGTTTAGACACTTTCTAATTTTTCCCACACATACAATTGGTTTTGAATGTCCTAATCTTTAATGTTTGGCTCCCCAAAAGAAAAAGAAGAAAAATAGGGGAGGGGAGAAAGTGTACCGACCCTTTAAATCCCCTGCAACTAACTTTAGATGGAAGGGCTGGAGCTTGCAACAATGAAGGAAGATATGAGAATAATGGCTGCCCACATCTTTGTCTGCATCTCTGTGATCAGAGGTAGCAACCAGAGATCAGAATACCAGTCCTTAATATTGGAGGAAAATGTTCTTGGACCAATCTGGCTGTGTGTGCAAACTGCTCCAGAAACACATGTATAGCTGCCTGTTATATTGCTGGAAGTGGGGGAAGGGAAGCAGAAATTAACCTTAATTTATAATCCAAGTTTTCCCCTGGAAGTTAGTTGCATGCTTTCAAGACTCCAGAGTTCCAAAGTTTTATCAGATAGATTAGGCTACAGCAAGTTTGTTTAGCTGGGTACTCCTGGTGCTTCTTACTCTCCCACCTTCCCAAACTTCTCTGTGGAGTGGTTTTTAAATTAAAAATTAAATTTCTTCAGTTAATATAGAGCTATCCAGATTAACTATTTCTTTTTCTCCTTTAAAAATTTTTTCTTGAATCAGTGTGTCTTTTGAGGGATTTGTCTAATCTAATTAAGCCATCAAATTTACAAGCATAAAGTTGTTTATAATACTTCTTTATCTTTTTAGTATCAAAAAAGTATGTCATCTCTCATTACTGTAATGGTAATTTGTATCTTTCCTTTTTAAAATAAATATTTATAAAAATTAAAAACGTGAATTTTTATTCCTGATAATCTAGTTAATCAATATCATTGATTTTCTCAAAGGAACAGCCATTGGTTTAATTAATTTTCTCTAATATATTTCTGTTTTCTATTTCACTGATTTCTGCTCTTCATGAGTTCCTTTTCTTATGCTTATATTTCATTCAATCTTTTATTTCTAATTTCATAAGACTGAAATTGAATTTACTAATTTGACACTTTTATTTCTAATATGGTATATAGTGCTGTAAAATTCTCATAAGTACTGCTTTAGCAACATGACAAAGTTTTAGCTAGATCCTAATTTCCTTTTCAGTCAGCTAAAAATATTTCCTGATTATCATTTTGATTTCTTTTGGGTTTTCAGAAATGTATTATTTTATTTAAATTTGGGGGATCTCAACAATGCATCCATTGGATAATACACCACGACCAAGTGGGATTTATTCCAGAGACACAAGGATGGTTCAACATCTGAAAATCAATCAATGTAATCCAACACATCAACAAAAAGAAAAATAAAGACCATATGATCATATCAATAGATGCTGAGAAAGCATTTGACAAAGTGCAACACCCATTTATGATAAAAGCCCTTGAAATCCTTGGGATAGAAGGAACATACCTCAACATAATAAAAGCCATATACGAC
>PVIJ01024154.1:0-12882 GCA_004024925.1 Scalopus aquaticus
TCCCCCTTACCCGTCCCCTCCACTCCCCTGACCTCTCCTTTCCTCTTTTGTCCTGTCCTTTACTTTCTCTGTGACCCATCCTTCCTTTGGGTCTCTTCACAAATAGCACTCAGGTTTGCAGCCAAAGCCTGGCATGCCAGGCTCACTGTCACCTCCCTTCGAATGTGGCAGCTGCATCTGCCCAAGCGGACCTTCACTGATTCTTTCTTTTTGCCAGAGGAGAGACTTGGGTGGCAACTTGGGAGCACAGAACTGGCATTCTAGTGGTAGGCGCTAGAAGAGATGGTATGAATTGCTTTTGAGCGGCTGGCTGATTATCTTTTTGAATCAATACATTCTGGTGAGGGGCATCCTAAACACAAATATATATGAATATTTCTGCTTGGTTGGAAACTGAAAACATCTCAGAACATTGCTCTCAATGACCATGACTTTGGTTTTGGCCAGGTAGTTACTTACTGTGAGGTGGGTTGGGCTGGACTAGGGAGGGCCGGGCCGGGCCGGGTCGTTCTGTGCTGTGCTGTGCTGTGCTGTGCTGGTCTGGGCTGGTCAGTAACCTGGGGCCTGCTGCATGGGGCCCTGCGAAGATTAGACTCTAACTATTTCTAGTGGGAGGCCCTGTGCCATGGCACCATCTTTCCCAACCTCCAGGAAACTAGCCCCATAGGTTTTCTGGGAGATGTACACACATTCACAAACACAGAAAGGGTTCATTCATTTTTTCATTCATACAATCATTCATTCAACCAAAAGTTGGGGTGGGGGTGGAGCAGGCAGATTCCAGGAATGGATATTTTAAATGTCCTTAATAATTTCAAGCTATAGGTTTTACATATAAACCATTGTAAGGAAGGGTTGAGCCTGAGAGTTTTCCCCTCCACACAGCCCTATTCCCCAGCACAGCCCTTGCCCTTTGGACTCCTCTTCCCTTCAGGCGGCACCACCCTGCTGTGGCCACGAGTTGGCGCTGTGTCCCAACCATGGGCCTGCTCTCACTATTACTAGCGCGGCTTTTCCTTCCCCAGACATCACTCCCAGCCAGCTACTTTGGCCATCCATGGTGACTGGATGAAAGCTCACCTCCTGTGGAGGATGCTGGTACCCTCCAAACAAAGTAATGGAGTCTCCTCTTCTGGCTTTCTTTTGAACTTCATTGTTATTTTTCCTGGTTTCAGTTTCGATTTACCTCTTACAATACAAAGTGTCATCTATTGAAACCAGCTGGGGCATTTTTCTTTTAGGCAATATAACTTTTCAGATACAGTTTTTGGGGCTTTCAGACCACTGAAATGCCAATATTTTAGAACAATCAAAATGGACGATTTGCATTCCTATGAGGTACTGGAAGGTGCTCTAAAAGATTTAGAAACCAGGTGTTAACACTTGTGACCATGCCTCAGTTTTTAAATTTTTCTTTGAAGTGGCAACACTTCCCTTTAAATTTTTAACTTTACTTCAAAAACCAAATACTATGTATTTATTAAATGTGTCTACCAGGAGAAATGGGGGAGATTTTGTGGGAGTCTCCTGAGGTTCCACAAAATGTCCTTTGGTCAAGGATAAGAGAGGCTATCCAGACTTTAATTTAGATTTCTGAAAATATTTTTTCATAGATGTCAGAAATCAACAGGAGCCGCATTTAATATCTTTGAAAGCTTTTGCTCATCTCAGGAGAAGGAAGTACCACGTTGAAATCATACCATGACCTTTGGTTTGTATCTCATTACTGAAACCTTTGATCTTCGAAGAAAAACTAAAATTTTGTTTAAAACTCCCATTACATGGACACACCCAAGATATTAGGGATGCAAAATAAACAGCTGAGATAAGATATGAAAATTATAACCAAAACCCCTTAGAGTACATTAAAAACCCAGATAAGAGTTTAATATTATACCCATCACTGCTTTCTCAGATCATGTTTTCAAAGCAACACCGGGGGTGTAGGGGCCCCTGGCAGTGCAACTGGTTAAGTAACTGAAGGTAAATCTTTCACCAAAACATTGAAATCTCAGAGTTTGTGATTTCCTGCCAAGTGATCCAGCAGGGTGCCCAAAGCACTTTAGAAAGTTTTCTAAGCAATAGAGGATTTTCACACAAGGACAGATCTAAAAGGCGAGCAGTGAGATTCAGGTATATGTTACTCAGTATTTCACCTAAATCTTTAATTCACTGAATTAGTGTTTTTTTGCCTAGTCAACCCTCTTGGGGAAAATATACTGCTTGACAGTCTCTGAGCTCTGACAGGTTTTTCACACAGGAACAGAATCTCAAAAGCCAGAAAATAAACACATATATAAGTTAGCTAGTTTGAACAGCAAATTCACCTCATGGTAAATATTTAAATAAACCTTGAAATAACAGAGATTGCACTTTGTTGCCAAGTAATCCAGCAAGTGCCCAACACTTTAGCAAGATTTCTAACCAAGAGTCTTTTCACAAGGAAAGAAAATCTTAGAAGCTGGCAGTGAGATATAGGAATATGTTACTTATATTTTGCTGAGAAATGACATAGATGTAAGTTTTTCATCTAAACCTTGAATTAACTGAGTTAATGCGCTTTTGCCTAGTCATCCCGCTTGGAGCAAAATGCACTGTTTGACACTCTCTGAGCACTGACAGCTTTTCCACACAGGTACAGAATATCAAAAGCCAGAAGTGAAACACCTGTATATGTTACTTAGTTTGAACTGCAAATTCACCTAATGGTAAATCTTTCCCCTAAACCTTGAAATGACAGTTTGTGCTTTTTTACCAAGTAATCCAAGATGGCGCCCAAAGCACTTAAGGAAGCTATCTGAACAATAGAGGCTTTCCACACAGAATGAGAATCATAAAGGCTAGCAGGGACACAAAAGTCTATGTTACTTAGTATTTGCTGAGAAATGACATACATGTCAGTTTTTCACCTAAACCTTGAATTCACTGAGTTAGTGCCTTTATACCTCGTCATCCTGCTTCGGGCAAAATGCCCTGTTGGATGATTTCTGAGCACTGACAGCTTTTTCACCCAGGAACAGAATCTCAACAGCCAGAAGTGAAACACCTGTATATTTTACTTAGTTTGGCCTACAAATTCACCTAATGGTAAATCTTTCCCCTAAATCTTGATTGACAGAGTTTGTACTTTTTTGGGAAGTCATCCAGCATGGCGTCCAAAGCACTTAAGGTATCTGAGCAATAGAGGCTTCCCACACAAAAAGAGAGCCTTCAAGGCTAGCAGTCAGGCAGAGGTATATGTTACATATTTTTTGGTGAGAAATGACATAGATGTCAAATTTTCATCTGAACCTTGAGTTCACTGAGTTAGTACGTTTTTGCCTATTCATGCCGCTTGGGGCAAAACACACTGTTTGATGCTTTTGGAGCAATGACAGCTTTCTCACTCAGGAACAAACCTCAAACCCCGAAGTGAAACACAGGTATAAGTTCCTTGTTTTCAACTGCATATTCACACGGTGGTAAATCTTCCCCTTACGTAGTGAATTGACAGAGTTTGTGGTTTTGTGCCAAGTCATCCAGCAAGGCGCCCAAAGCACTTTAAGAAGCTACCTGAGCAAAAGAGGCTTTCCACACAGAAAGAGAGGCTTAAAGGCGAGCACTGACAAACAGGTATATGTTAATTAGTTTTTGCTGAGAAATGGCATAGATGTCAGTATTTCATCTAAGCCTTGAATTCACTGAGTTAGTATGTTTTTGCCTACTAATAATACCGGTTGGGGCGAAATGCACTGTTTGATGCTTTCTGAGCACTGATTGCTTTTTCACCCAGGAACAGAACCTCAAAACCCTGAGTGAAACACATGTATATATTACTTGTTTTCAACTGCAAATAAACATAGTGGTAAATCTTTCCCTTACGTAGTGAATTGAAAGAGTTTGTGCTTTTGGGCCCAGTCATACAGCATGGCACCCAAAGAACTTTAGAAATCTATCTGAACAATGGAGACATTCCACACAGAAAGAGAGTCTTAAAGGCTATCAGTGAGACACAGGTATATGTTACTTAGTTTTTTTTCTGAGAAATGACAGAGATGTCAGTATTTCATCTAAATCTTGAATTCACTGAGTTAGTGCGTTTTGGCCTAGTCATCCCATCTGGGGCGAAATGCACTGTTTGACGCTTTGTGAGCACTGGCAGCTTTTTCACCCAGGAGCGGAATCTCAAAAGCCAGAGGTGAAACACCTGTATACGTTACTTAGTTTGAACTGCAAAATCACCTAATGGTAAATTTTTCCCATAAATCTTGAATTGACAGAATTTGCCCTTTTTTGCCAAGTCATACTGCATGGCGCCCTAATCAATGTAGTAATCTATCTGAGAAGGAAGGCATTCCACACAGAAAGAGAGTCTTAAAGGCTAGCAGTGAGACACACATATATGTTAGTTTTTGCTGAGAAATGACATAGTTGTCAGTTTTTCATCTAGATCTTGAATTCACTGAGTTAGTGCGTTTTGCCTGGAATTCCCTCTTGGGGCGAAATGCACTCTTGAGGCATTCTGAGAGATGATATCTTTTTCACACAGGTTCAAAATCTCAAAACCCCAAAGTGAAACACAGGTATATATTCCTTAGTTTGAACTGCAAATACAGTTGGTGGTAAATCTTTTCCCTACGTAGTGAATTGAAACTGCGCTCTTTGCCAAGTCATCCAGCTTGGCGCCAAAGCACCCTAGGAAGCCTTTTAGCAATAGAGGCTTTATACACAGAAAGAGAATCTTAAAGGCTAGCACTGTGACACACGTATATGTTACTTAGATTTTGCTGAGAAATGACATAGTTGTCAGTTTTTCATCTAGAGCTTGAATTCACTGAGTCAGTGCGTTTTGCCTAGGATTCCCACTTGGGGCGAAATGCACTGCTTGAGGCGTTCTGAGCGCTGACACCTTTTTAACACAGGTTCAGAATCAAAACCCCGAAGTGAAACACAGGTAAATGTTACTTAGTTTGAACTGCAAATTCAGCTGTTGGTAAATCCTTTCCCTACGTAATAAACGAAACTGTTTGCGCTTTTTTGCCAACTTATCCAGTTTGGCGCCAAAACACATAGGAAGCGTTGTAGGCAAGGGAGGCTCTATACACAAAAAGACAATCCTAAAGACTAGCAGTGAGACACGGGTATATCTTTCTTAGTTTTTGCTGAGAAATGACATAGTTGTCAGTTTTTCTTTTTTTTTTTTTTTTTTTACATACAAGCGGGGTACAGGCCAGAGGCGAGGGGTGGCGAGAGGGTTCACCAGAGACAGACCGGGAAGCAGAACAGGCAGATCAGAAACACACTGCGGAGGGGAACAGCAGGCGAGGCAGGGGAGGTCTGCCACACCATATGGGATCCTCCCTGGCCGGGCGTCAAACTCGCATCGCGCTGCCGACAGCTCCACAGCTCAGTGCCCAACCTCTACGCCACCAGGGAGGCCCCATAGTTGTCGGTTTTTCATCTAAAGCTTGAATTCTCTGAGTTAGAATGTTTTTCCTAGAATTCCCCCTTGGGGCGAAATGCACTCCTAGAAGCGTTCTGAGCACTGACAGCTTTTACTCACAGGAACAGAATCTCAAAATCCCTAAGTGAAACACAGGTATATGTAACTATGTTTGAACTGCAAATTCACCTAGTGGTAACTCTTTCCCTTATATAGTGAATTGAAGTGGTTTGTGCTATTTTGCCCAGTCATCCAGCACGGCGCCAAGAACCAGAGGAAGCATTTTAGCAAGAGAGGCTTTATATACAGAAAGAGAATCTTAAAGGCTAGCAGTGAGACCCACGTATATGTTGCTTAGTTTTTGCTGAGAAATGACTTAGTTGTCAGTTTTTCATCTAGAGCTTGAATTCACTGAGTCAGTGTGTTTTGCCTAGAATTCCCGCTTGGTGCTAAATGCACTGCTAGAAGCTTTCTGAGCACAGACACCTTTCGCACAGAAACAGAATCTCAAAACCCTGAAGTGAAACACAGTTGTACGTAACTTAGTTTGAACTGTCCGCTGCCGAGGGGAGCAGCGGGAGAGACAGGAGAGGTCTGCTGCGCCACGTGGGAATCTTTCAGGCCGGCCGGGTAAGCACCTGGTGCTGCTCTGCCTAGCTTCCGAGGGCTGCGCTTAACCCGTTGCGCCACTGGGGAGGCCCTCCGTTCGACTCAGTAAAACCGAGTGGGCTCTTGTGGGACCCTAACACTGGCGTGACCCCAGCAGGGTTCACCACTCCAAGACTCTGGTCCTAAAAACAGGAGCCTTCAGGACAAGGAAAGGGCCATCGTTCAGCCAGTCAATGGCCAAAGGCCGGAGAAAAGTGGCTCGGTGGCGCCCCGATCCTACAGCCTTTTTTTGGCTAGATTGGCTGAGGCTTTCCAAAGGTGTGCTGCTGAATCGAGACCCAGAAGCGGGAGCAGGATGAAGCCTTTGGCGGTCTCCTGGCTAGCCAGTTTGGCCCTCACGTCAGCTGCCGGCCCCAGAGACTGACATCAAGGACCTGAGGGTCCTCCTTTTCACTGTGGCATCTGGCCTTCCAGGCGTCCAGGGACATGAGGGCATCAGCAAGGCTCAAAAGAAAGGGAGAAAGACAAGCAAAGGGCCCAGGTGATGGCGGGTGCTACGGTCGGTGCCCTGCCACCTCAGTCGCACCCAAGGACCCATGTGGCCCAGGGCATTCAGAACCTCAGCCTCCTCGTGGGCTGCCGGCCTGCTTCCACGGCCAGCCACTGGGACTCCTCAGCCACAGGGGTCTCAGGTAGCTGTCCCCAGGGCCATGCCTGCAGTGTTAGGGCACCGGCCCCAAGGAAGGGACGGCCCCAGGCTCCAGAGAGTGAGGGGGCCAGCCCATAGTGCAGGCCAGGATGGGAGGACGGGCTTGACCGTCCGCTGCCTCTGACGATGAAGAAGCCCGTGCAGGAGAAGCCCTTCCCTGAAGAAGCCCAGAGGGGAGACAAGCTCCCCCGCCGAAGGTTTCTTGGGACACGCGCCTCGGCTGAGCCCACAAGTGACAGAGCGTATGATCCCTTTCTCGGGGGAGAAAGGACTACTTCCTTTGCCTTGCTCCAGCGCCTAGGACTGGCCCCCTGGTCCATTGTGCCCCTCACTAGGAGGGCTGTCCCGCTGGAGCCAGCACACGTCTCGGCACTGTGCCTTGACTTTGACACTTGTAGTCTTGTCTCCCCGGCTTCCTCCATTAGGACTAGGGCATGGCTGAGGAAATTCCCCAGGAACAGTCTCCACAGCCACTCTGGGCTCTTCTGGCTGCTCCGACCAAAGTCCGGGCTACTCCAGTCCTGCCCCAGGTCTCAGGCATTCTGTCCTGCTGGCTAAACGCCTCCAGGTGTCTGGAGCCCGGACAGCCCCAGGCTGAGGTGCCTTGGACACTCCTGTTAGGGGGCAACGGAAGGAACCTCATTTTCGGATCAATCCACAATATGCCTCAAGCCGAGACCCAACCGTGCGCCTCAAATGCCCTCGTCTGGGACAAGCAGAGCCCTGGGCCTGCCCCAGGCCTCCTTAAGAACACTGTGGCCTCCTAAAGAAAACTTCTTGGTTTTGGGTTCTGAAACTAGGGAGGGAAAGCTTCAAAGCTTCGCTACTCCCCGAGGGCTTCCTTGCCCTTCCGCCCCCCTGGTTGCACAGGCCTGGGAGGTCCCACTTGATTTCTGTGCCTTTCCTCTCTCCTCAGCGTTTTTTCTTCCTCTCCACCAAGTGGCCTCCGTTGGCTGGCTTGCTCCGGCGCCAGCGTCCTGGCGCGGGCAGCTTCGTGTGACACGTCCCCGTGGGGGTCTAGGGTCTGGGACTCCGTGCTGCCACCCCAGCCTGGGGTCCATGGCTGGCCGGAAGCCTAGGCCAGAAAGCCTGAAAAATCTGGATCCTTGGCAGTCGTGTAGCCCAGCAGGTGCGACCACATGGCCACGGCCCCGGAGGGCGGGGCTACGCGGCCGGAGTCACCAGGCCCTCGGCCACGCAGCCGCCAGGATCCGAGGCAGAACCTGGGCCGCGAGCACCCCCTGCTGGACACCGCGGGGAAGCGCAAGTGCGTTGCCAATGCAGTGTCCACTTCCCCTCAGCCTGGATAGGGGCGCTGCGGGAACCGTTAGCAATCAGACTTTCAAAGCCCGGGCCGTGTCCACCTGCATCTTCCAGTGTGGGGAATGAAGCCGGGCCTTCGGAGCTGACCGACTGCGGAGGACGGGTGCGGAGTGGGGGTGAGGGGGGACGAGGTGGTGGGGGGCGGTGAAGGCTCTCTTTCTGGAAGCCCCTGGGCTCTTCTTCGGGGGACGTTTCACAGTGAAAATGTCAGTGGCGGAATGCCAACAGGTTAAGGTTTGAAAATGCAGGACCGCTTCTGTCTCGCCTAGGACGCAGATCAGCTTGACGGCACAGGCGCCCGGCGTGCCCAGAGCGCGTGGGGTGCAGGGGTCTGATCCACTCGGGGGGCCAGGTGGGTGCGGGCCTTTGCGAGGTCGCGTGACCGAGCATGGACATAGGCGTGTGCCGTTGCAGGCGAGGCCGCGCCCTCAACCCATCTTCTTTTTTAATCCTTTCACATGTTACTCAGAAGCCTCTAACTTCTTGGATTCATTAATAAATACTTCAAATCATGCAGCAAGACTTTTGACATAACAGAATTTCCACTAATGTCCTTTCAGCAGCTGGCAACTTTTGTCTCAGGAGGGAAACTCTCACCCTGCTTTGGGTTATTAAACCTAATTAAAGTTATTACCCTTGTTTGCCTTACTGCCACTCAAGGCTCAAGGTCTGTTGGAAGAACATCCTATTCCTTTTTTTATTTCTCTGTTCCTTTTTCTGTGCTTTGTGCAGAAGAAAGGAAGGAAATGGCATCCCACTAAGGCTCTATGCTGAAAGTAAATTATTTATAAGAATCATTTTTTCTAACAGAAATAAGGCAATTTTTCAGTTTAAACTTAACATTGTTGCCACCCCCAATTAATTCACAATTTCGGGAACCTGTTAGAATATACACAACTTTCATATGTTTCTAATACAAACCTCACCAAATTTTCTTTTTTATCAATTTTTTTCCAAATAATTTTAAAAACAAGATTTTAAAGAGTTTCCTAAGGAGTAACTACATTTTTTTTCAAGATAAAAGAATCATTTTTGGATGAAAGACATAAGAGGAACAGCTTGGAATTATGAGACTTTAACAGATCCAGATACACAAAAAAGTTCATTCACAATTGAAAATATTTTTACTTTGAATACATAGTGTATTCAAATTGTATCTCCTTACTTCCTTTGAAATCCTGGGAAAAAGTCCTTATGAGCTCCCCTTCACCGATTTCTTAAGCAATTATCAATTTTGTCCTTTGCTTGTTTTAATTTTGCTAACTTGAGAAAGCAATAAATAACGTAGTCAGGAGTCTTTTGGGCAGCAAGTGACACAAAATGTTCTGAACTCAAGCTTGAACAAGTCATAGCTTAGCCTCCTGTATAAATATCCCATCAGCAAATGATTGCTGATTCAGTGGCTCCCTGATTCCCACAATATCTCAAGAGTCTGCTGATTTTCTGATCAACCAACTTTCACATATTGTTCCTGGGACTCAGCTTTCAAGAACCTTCTCCAATTCCACTATCAAATACCAGTATCGGCAGAAAGAAGGTATAAAAGACCTGATAATTCAGTATAGCCCAACCTGAGGAATTCCTCTTAAGTTTCTGGGGCCAAAATGATGTTACATGGCTACCATACATGTTAGTCATCTCAGTAAAAAGGGCTTGTGGATGTAAAACCACAAAGTATTTTAGTGTCTGCTGCACTTCTCCATTGTGTATTTGTAATTATATTGCAATTATATTGAAATGCTCCTAAATCTTAGAAACAACTTTCAGTCGATGTACACTAATATTGAGAGTACACTGCTGAGGGGAGCAGTGGGTGAGGCAGAGAGGTCTGCTGTGCCATGTGGGAAGCTCCCTAGTTGGGGATCGAACTCGTGCTACAGTGACTGTGGTTGGCATCATAGGCTGAGACTTAACCCGTTGCGTCACCAGGGAGGTCCTCTTTTCTTGAATCTTTCTACAAGAGACAGATAGAGTAGTAAAGATATCATGTACTTTTCCTGCCACCTTTAATTTTCTTTTAAAAATTAAATTTCTTTTCAAAAATTAACATATTGGAAAGTTTTATACAATCTAGATTTATTATTCAGAGCATGGCCACCCCTTTGGCAAAGAAATGAAGCTAAAACCAAACTCATTTAAACAAACATATAATGTGGTATCTTAGTCCGTTCAGGCTGATGCAACGAAATACCACTATCTGGATAGACGCTGGGAGTTAAGATGGGGTGCAAGTAAGGTCAGGGGAACAAGGCCCTCTTCTCAATTACAGATTTCTCACTTTACTCTCACCTGGAACAATAGACTGGGGAATTCTGGGCCATCTCTTTGACAGTACAACACAAATCCCATCCATGATGGCTGCACTTCATGACCTAATCACCTTGCAACCTCCTAATATTGTAACATCTGGTATTAGGATTACAGCAAGTGAATTTGAGGCTAAGGGGGACACAAACACTCAAGCATAGCACATATAAGTTTCCAGACATATCCATGAAAATTGAGGTTAGGGTTGTCCAGACTTTAAAAACAGCTCCAGTCAAAGACTCAATGGTCACCAGGATATTTTTCCATTTCTCATTGTTGCTTCTCTCTAGGAATTTGTATTATTCTTTTGCTGTACTGAAGTCTGATGAAAGATGCTTCTCATTCTGCACAGCAGCATATTTACCTATAATATGTGACTTTCCATGTTATAGAATTATCTGAAAAATAATCAGGCTTCCTAAGTATCAACACTTGGTTACGTGTGGGGCGAGTGCAATGAGAGGGGTTATACCAGGAAGAATTGAGAAGGAAAGAAAGTTGTCATAACAAATAATATAATGAGCAAGCAGCCAGACAGGAATCTAGATTCTGTACCAGTATAACCACTTTTTTCATACATTGCTGTTGGTGTGAGCTTAAATATCTCCAAAGAGTTACATCTTCAGGAACTTCTCACCCTTTTCCAAGTCTAAACTACATTTTGAATATACAAATACAGTTTAATTTTAGTGCCTTAAAGTGTTGCTTGGTTAATAGAGCAATTGGTGGGGTGGGAAATGGAAGATTTTAGATACATCTAATTAACTGTGAGGAATATTAAAATCTTATTCTTTACACCAGCTTTGTCCAGAGGTATTTTCTTCGAATGCTTTCTATTAATTTATATAATCTTTATAATTCTTATTATCAATTGATCTTAATCAAAAGGCCAAGAAGTGATTTATAACTATTATTATTCCCATCTTATGGAAGATGATACTGAAGTCAGAGAATTTTGACTTTTTAAGGATCATATGTTTAGTAAGTAGTAGAACTTTGGTTTAAATCCAGGGTACTTGTTTCCAAAATACTCCTTTAAACATTGTGTTAGTTCTAAATTTGCCGGAAATAAAAAGCTAGTGGGGATATATTCTAGAAATTTATTACATAGTTCCATAAGGTTGCATGTGGACTGGCCCATGTTCTCTGTAGTCCACTCTGTAGCTCTCACTAGTTCACTACAGTTCACAACGTAGTATCTCATCCTATTATATCGTTGCTTAGAGTTTTCTGCTTACTCATATTTTCTTCTTTTATATGTTAGGTTTAGACTTGGCCCATCATGAAATGAGCAATACTTTATAGCTTTTCTTAAGGACTCTTTTGTGCATCAGTTTCCAAACCTAATTTATCTTTTCTATCAATAGTCTCTGGTTATAAGTGGGGAGCTTTCAAATATGAGTGTCTCTGCTCATAATTTGAGGTTAGGTAATAAGTCAAGCATTGCTGAGTGCCTTTTGGGTGGCCACTCTGGGTGTCCTGTTTATCATCTTGTCAACCAAGGATAGTATCATATGGTATGAAATATTATCACATTGATTCTGCCTTTGGCACAAGTGCATAGTAGGGACAAAAGACATAATTCAATTCCTCATAATATCATCATCATTAGTTTTATACACCTAGAGCACTTAGGAAAAAAGTAATAAGTGGCATCCCTGATGGCATAGGGCTTACATGTGAGTGCTATCACCACTATAGTCTGAATTCAATTCCTGGCTATGGAGCTGACCCATATGGCGCAGCAGACCTCTCCTGTCTCACCTTCTGCTCCCCTCAGCAGTGTATTTCAGTACATCTGCCTTTTCTGCCCCCCACTGTCTCTCTGGTAAATCTTCTCACCCCTGCACCTCTGACCTACAGCCCAGTTCTTCTATTGAAAAAAAAAAAGACAAAGAGGAGAAAATTCTGCTGAATATGTTAGACCTAAAAGGACCATAAACATTTATTATAATAATATTATTTTATAAGGAATTAGAAACCAAGATGGGTGTATGTTCAGAGCAGTAAAGTAGCAAACTAAATCCAATGATATGAACAGTTTAGGTAAAATTACTACCCCTTTCATTCAAAGAGCTTGACGTCAGTTGGGAAAGGTAAAATTTATACTCTTGTTTTCTTTATTTTTATAATATATATTTTTATTGTTATTTATGTCTTTTACATTTTGCATTCCCCTTGGGTAGCCCACCACCAATTCACCCGTGATCCATCTCCATGGTCCCTTGTGTTCTTTTCTATTCCATTTTGTGCCCTTTCCCTTCCCTCCCTCCGGCTCCCTCCTCCCCCCCTCCCCCCCACTGATTGTTTCTATCCCACCCAGCCTCCCTATAGTCCTGTTATAAGTGAAACCATTCGATATTTTTCTCTTTCTTTCTGGCTTATTTCACTGAGTATGATCCCCTCTAATTCCATCCATGTCGCTGCAAATTGCATGTGTTTATCTTCTTTCCATGCTGAATAGTATTCCATTGTGTATATGTACCACATCTTCTGGATCCAATCATCTATT
>PVIJ01024155.1:0-12901 GCA_004024925.1 Scalopus aquaticus
GGTGAATTGGTGGTGGGCTATCCAAGGGGAATACAAAATGTAAAAGACATAAATAACAATAAAAATATATATTTATAAAAAAAACAAAAAAAAGAAAAAAAATATTGTTTCCAACATATATTTCTGAGGATGAAGTCCAGGAGTGTATCACCTACGTTTTCTTTTATGATTTCTGGTCTTATATCCCGGTCTTTCATCCATTTTGAATTCATTTTTGTGCATGGAATTAATGATTTAGTTTCACATTTTTGCATGTGGCTGTCCATGATTCACAGCACCATTTGTTAAAAAGCCTTTTTTTTCTCCATTTTATGGTCAAGACTCATTTGCCAAAGGATGACTGTCCATATTTGTGTGGTTTATATCTAGTCTCTCCATGCTATATTCCTTGATCTAAGTTTCTATTTTTGTTCCAGTACTACATTTTTTTGATTGTTAACACTATGAAGTATTGTATATTTTTAAGTCAGGGCACATGATACCTTCATTTCTCTTTTCTCTCAGGATTCCTTTTGCTATTTGATGTTTTTGTGGTTCCATAAAAAATTTATGATTGTTGTTTTATTTCCTTGAATGAATAAAATTTTGACAGGTTTTGTGTTAATTTGGAATTTGCTTTAGCTAACATGAACATTTAAAAATGCTTATTTTCCAATTCATGAACATCAGCTATCTTTCCATTTCTTTATGTTGCCTTCTATTTGTTTTCTATTTCCTATTTTCAGTGTAGAGGTTCTTCACCACATTTCTTAATTTTATTCCTAGGATTTCATATTGTTTGGTGTGACGGCAAGTTGAATTGTTTTCTTAATTATATTTATTTTAATTGTTCACATATGGAAACACAATAGATCTTCTATCCCACCATACTATTGTATACATTTATTATTTCTAGTAGATGTTACTGGTAGAATGTTTTAGATTTTTATGTATATCATCATGTCACTTGCAAATGTTTCACTTTTTGTTTCCCAACTTTGATTCCTGTAATGTCTTTTTCATGCCAATTGTTCTGACTAGGACTTCCAATAATATGTTGAACAGTAGTGGTGAAAGTGGAGAGCTTTTCTTATTCCTAACTTTAAGGGAAAGGCTTTCAGCTTTTCACCATTGAGTATGATGTTGCTGTGGGTTTGTTGTATATGGTATTTTTTTGTGTTAACATAAGTACTTTTATTCTGATTCTATTGAGAATATTTTTAAGTCATAAATGAGTGTTGAATCTTGTCAAATGCTTTTTTGGGATCTACTGAAATTATTGTGTGATTTTTATCTTTGTTTTTGTTGATGTGTTCAATGACATTCATTGGTTTGAATAAGTCAGAACAAAACTTGCATGACTATAATAAATAATATTTGGTCATGTTAGATGATCTTACCATAATGCTGGATTTGATTTGAAGACATGGGAGTTCATTAGAGAAAATGTGATCCTGGACTTTTGTTCTTACAGAGACTTTTGATTATTTCTTTCAATTTCTGTGCTTCTGAGTCTTTTGTTCAAGCTATTTCATAAAGGTTCAGTCTTGGAAGGTTGTATGATTGTAAAAACTTGTCAATTTATCCTATGTTGTCCAATTTGTTTGCATATAAATGTCCACAGTAGTCTCATGATCCTTTGTATTCTGTCAGTATCTGCTCTAATTTTTATTATTCCCTTCCTTCTATAGATTTTGTTTCATTTGTACTTTTTTCTAGTTCTCTCAGATATAAAGTTAGATATTTTATTTGATATTTCCATGATTGTTGATGTGAACCTGTATTGTTATGTAGTTTTCTGTTAATATCTCTTTTAGTGCCTCTTGTAGGATCTGGTAGCTTGTTTCTTCATTTTTGTTAGTCTCCAGATAACTTTTTATTTTTCTTTTGACTCTTTTATTGACCACAGGGGTTACTTCCAGCTGGTTGTCTGAAGATGTTTTGACCAGTTTCTTATGATGTCAGAGCACAGAAGAAAGGGAAATAGTAATAAAAGAACTAAATATTGATTTCAATATATGCAAAGTTCCAATTCAACCCATCACATATTCACCTGAAATTATATTATTTGATATAAAAATAGTGAAACATATTAAAATGCAAATTAAAAAGCAAACTGAAATGAAATGATTCTTCTGATCATGATAGTGGGCTCTTGGGAAAGAGTTTAAAAGTAGTCTCTCTCCTGTAAATAAATTGATGTTGTAACTCAGGTGTTGCTCTGACAGTGCTGGAATAATATTTAAAGATATCTAAATTCTATTCTCATTGAATTAATTAGCAGAATAATTTTATTGAGTATCTGAAGAATATGGCTAAAACAGAATTTTTCTGAGGCTCCAATATAAATTGGGTGATTATAATTGACAACACTATTGTAAAACTGAATTTTGCTATAAGAAGAGATCTTAAGTCTTCTCCCCTCCCTCCCCACCCCCAAAGAAACATAAACATATGAAGTAAAGTATGTGTTACCTATCTAGCTGGTGGGGATTTTTTCACAAATGCATACATATTTTAATCACCATACTGTATGCTTTAAATACTTGACAATTTTTTTTTTGTCAATTTTATTTCAATAAAGCAAATAAAGGAAATTTTCTGCAAGAGAGATAGGTGCTTTCAGCAATGCTATATGACACCTTGTAAATATTTTCTGATTCATACTTCTTTAAATGTTCATGAAAGCAGGGCCTCCCCTGGTGGAGCAGCGGTTAAGCACTGCACTGTGGAGTTGTCGGCAGCCTGGCCTGGGAGATTCCCACATGGTGCGGCAGACCTCTCCTGCCTCGACCGCTGCTCCCCTCAGCAGTGTACTTCTGATCTGCCTGTTCTGCTCCCTGCTCTGTCCCTGGTGAACCCTCTCGCTGCCCCACACCTCTGGCCTGTACCCCAGCTTGTATGTACAAATAAAATAAATCTCTAAAAAAAAAAAATGTTCATGAAAGCAATTCTGTAGGGACACATGGGTGAAATAATTAGGCAATCAATGAGGTGTTTTTAAGAAATCCTAAAATATGGAGAAATCATGAATCCTCAAATATTTGTATTAGGACATAGTTTATTTTATGACATACAGTTAGCTAATAATATCGTTTAGCATATACAGAAAACACACTCATATAAATGCATACTCATATAAGGAAGAGGTAAATAATACAAGATCTCTGGTTTAGTAACTTATTAACTACTTACAGTCAAGGGACAAGTTGATGTTAAGAAACAGGGAAATTATTTTGTTTCTTTCCACATACAAATCATGATGTGGGAAAAGATACCCTGTAGAACACATTTTAAGAAAAAACTCATTTACTAGATAACTTGACCATAAATCTACTTGCCATTTTAATGGAACTAAACAGTGTACTAAACTAACTCAAAGAAAATAAATAAAATGAAAAAGAATGACTTTGGGACAAAAAATACATCATGCAATTTTATTACCTTTAATGATAATACAGATGAAGAATAGCAGGATATCAAAAATATGAATTTTTACTGTTTCCAACATATTAACAATGTATCATTATTCCTCCAATAGCAACTTCAGCACACTTTATTTTCCCGGCTTCCTCTCTATTTGAATTGATTATATGGTCCCAGTTCTAGCTAAGTTATAGCTTAGAATCCAGAATTGTGTTAAAAGAAATCATAGCAAAATATAATCATGAAACTAAGAATTGCAGCTTAATTACAATGCTACATTTTTAAAAGATAATCCAAGTCTTCTAGTCTACTCTTAGTTGTGACAATGTGTCTGAAATACCTTGATTTTTTTTAACTTAAGTTATAATTCACGTATTTTTGAGCTATTGTACTGTACATATTTTTGAACTATTGTAACAATCAAATAATACTCTACTGTTTTCTTATACAAGTTCTCTCAATTTTATCCACTGGCAGTTCTTTCAGTTATATTTGTGTCTCTATGAAATAACCTCATAATTTTTGTGTCTATGTGTGTTTGTGATATGTGTGTGAGCACACACATGAACAAGCATTATGAGTACTTTATTAATTTCTTACACTAAAAGATGTCCAGGCTTAACTTGTATATTTCTTAACCTAGTTCTATAAACAGTCACTGTTATAAGGAGTTCTGGTTCTTTTTAGGAGGATGGTATTAGAAACCAAGCTCTCTATTCTAAGTCCTTATTGCTACTGGAATATCATTCCTTCTAGGCTCTCTCAATTGACAGAGAAAGGAAATACATGTGAATAGCAATTGTTGTATACACATATAAATATTTCTATGTGTAACCTACAGCATATATAATAACACAAAGATTAGTTAATGCTGATGTCTCCAACCTTACTTCATTACCACAGGGATATGTCTAGCTATATTTCTGTATCTATAACCTCCCACTACAATAGGCAGAAACAGTAAGCAGAAACTTAGTTCTGCTTTCTGCCATCCATTTAATTTTTTATTTGCAGAATACATGTATCAGAATTTTCAAACCATTTAAAAAATTAAACCAATATTTTATCAGAATACAGTGCTTATATGCATTTTTTTATCTTTAATTTCATGGCATACTTTCATTTCCAGAAACCTGGTCAACACTTTTTTCCAAGTCCCTGCAGTGAGGTGGTTTTGCACCTTTGCAACACAAGATTGCTCTATTAAGTTCTGCATTCCATTCTTTCTTCATTGTCATTGCTTGGGCTTTTGTTATAAATCAACTGTCCATATAAATGTGGGTTCATTTCCAGGCTCTCAATTCTATTCTATGTTTACGGAATAATTCTATTTTTGATAGAATTATAATCAAAACAAAACAATTCTGTTTTGATTACTACGACTTTGTAGTAAAGCTTGAAGTCTGGGAATGTGATACCTCATTTTTCTTTCCTTTTTTAATTTTTGTTAGGATTGTTTTGGCTTTTTGATCTTCTGTAGTTCCATCTAAATTTCAATAATATTTGTTCTATTTCTTTTTGTTCAATTCAATATTTGTTTTATTATGAAGAATGTCTTTGAAACTTTGATAGTGATTGCATTGAATCTGTATGTTTCTTTGGGCAAGTTATACATTTTAACAATGTGGACCTCCCAATCCATAAGCAAGAAGATCTTTTCATTTCTTTGTGTCTCTTTCCATATATTTTAATAATGTATGAGATGTTTACTTGTTCAGGTATTTCACCAATTTGTTAAAAGTTTATTCCTAAGTATTTAATTCTTTTTGATGTGATTGTAAATGGAATATTTTTCTTGATCTTTTGTGTACATGTAGGAATGCAATAGATTAGCATATATTTATTTTGTATTCTGCCATTTCACTGTACTGATTTACTGTTTCTAATATATTTATTTTAATGTAGTTTTTAGGGTTTTCCATGTATAGTGATATGTTTTCAAAGGTTTCTTTCAGTATTTCTTGTTATTGGAGTTGAATTATGAGTTTAAAACTACTAAATGTCTTATATAGACAATACAGACCAATAGGATCACATTTGGCTATTATCCTGCTGTTATCACTTATGTTTAGAATTCCTCTTACTTTTATTTTTGGAAATTAGTTGTTCCTTGTGATAGTCAAGGAAACCCCCTAGGCTGCAAAACATTAGACTTTAACAGCTCCTTTACTCCATTCCTTCATAATAAGTGCATAAGGGACTCCTTCACCTCCAGTGTGTTCTATCATCACAGCTTCTTTAAAGCACTTTCTATTTCTTTAACCACATTTGTATGACATAATACTCATTCTGTGCTCATGTTTAAAAATTAAAGAAAAACTATTATAGTTCCAATAAGTCACACCCACAAATATGGGACAAATATAGTGCAAGTATGTAAGGCACATATGGAGATATACTGTGTTCCGTACAAAGTTATATGAAAGCTGTTTGCATATCAATACCGGTAATAATTTGCATTTCAGTTTTGACAAGTTTAGACATAAAACAGTTACTGAGTTCTTACAATGAAAAAGAAGCTTTTTCTCCTTAAGTTGTAGATCAGTTTTTATAGCCATATTTGTTTTTAAGAAACATGGTACTCTTCGAAAACTGCTATTTTAATGAACTATGTGAATTAAGCTTCCAAAGATGCAAGAGAAAGGCGGACTGAAGCCAAGAGCTATAATTAACTACATGCTTATTTGCTAAAATAAATGTGCAATTCTCACTCCTTTCCCTGAATGGAGTCACTGGGACTACTATCATTAGAATGACATTACAGTCCTATCATTATAGAAATAATAAGAAACAAGCTCTGGAATCTGCTTTTCTCTTCAATTTAGAGGTAATTTGGTGGTAGAAGCAGAAATTATTTTTAGATATAGTCCATAATTCCTACATAACAATACTTATATATATTTGTAAATATATATGATATTCGGTCATTTTGAGTAGTGACTTAAGGCCCAAAACAATATTTTATGTTATTACTTCATCAGAGAATATAACAAATTTTATCACAATTTCAATTAAATGAGTCCACTGTGACTGTTTTTATAACTTATTCTGTAATAGCAAACATTTACTATTTTGAGCCTTTTACAGTCTTATAATTTCTGTACAGTATGCCCTTTCAACATCATGCTGCTTTTCAAGTCTCTATTTTGTCTTGCTTACTTCCAATTCTATAAGGTTTACCTTATATTACATGGAACTATTTCTAAGTGTCTTTGAATGCTAAACCCTTATTACAGGCCCATGGCATTCTGCACTATAAATGCTCTTGCTACCCAAAGACTGAAAATGTGATAACCCTTTATCATATGCTGCCCATTGAGTTTATGTCTGCAATGGAGCAAAGTTACATCCTCAGAAACATGTAAAATGAGCTCTAAGAGATAAATAATTATATATATATATATAAAATTAAATTTAATATCCTAAAAATAAACATATCATTATTCTGATTCTTTCTTATCCCTCTATCTCTAATTTCACATTTCTAAAAGAATTGAGCAATTTTTTTCAAATGTTGCTCAGACACAACTAAGATAAGCACCAAAGGAGTCATAAAAGTAGGGAACAGACGTCTGAGAAGATGTTCTACATTATTTATTATTCAGGAAATACAAGTAAAAACCACAATGAAATTTCCCCTAACACTGACTAGAATCAATTTTATCAAAAGTTATGAAACAGTAAGTGCTGGCAAGGACATGGAGAAAATGGAATCCTGTTGCACAGTCAGTGGGAATGTAAATTGGTGTAGGCACTAAGGAAAACAGGATGGAGGTTACTTAAAAACTTCAAAATGGAACTATCTTAGGAGACAGGAATCTTACTTCTGGTAATTAATGCTAAGAGCATAAGAACACTAATTTGAAATGATACATGCATTCCTATGTTTATTGCAGCACTATTCACGATAGTCAAGAGGTAAGAAGTAAACAGTAAAAGGGATAAAAATACCCAGTCACTATAAAATTTCCCTGAAAGCAATGATAGTATCAACCCCCTATATGAACTTATTTGAAAAGTTAATTCATAGAGGCAATCTTAGAGTCCTGTCATATACAAAATTTGAAATGACTAATTTAGTACAAAATTTAAGTTATGAAACTTGAGAGATATCTGTTTGAACAGTCTTTTGCATTTAGAGATACAAATTAAAAATACTGCTCCTTGTTAAAAATATATGAAATAGTCACTGTCTCATTTTCATATCAGTTTCATTCTATTTAATTTGGTAAAGAGAGTGTGTGATATAATAATAACCATTTGAAAAAAATTTTGATAGGGTTTTGGGAGATTATATGCCTTCTTGTTGCTTTACCGCCAACAGAAAATGGACTGAGAAGTCAGGATAAACCATCAAATCAGATTATTCTCCTTGGATATACTGATAATCCTCATCTTTGTTTTCCTGGAAAATCTGTCTTTGGTTTTCACGATGCCTGTGTCTGTGCTTGTACCAACGGATGATTTTTTTATAGGACTCTAAATTCTACTGATCTCACTCATTTCACGACTCCTTTCTGATAGCAATCAAATCATGGCTGAACTCTGGTAATCCAGTTCTTTATTTTTGTATCAAAAGAGACAAGAGATATTGCACTGTTAAAAATGCATCTTGGGTCTCTCTGGTTGCACAGTGGCTAGCGCTGCACTTGTGGACCTGTCGGCAGTGGTGACGTGAGTTTGACGCCCAGCCAGGGAGATTCCTACATGGTGTGGCAGACCTCTCCTGCCTCGCCTGCTGCTCCCCTCAGCAGTGTATTTCCATCAGTCTACCTGTTCTGCTCCCCACTTTGTCTCTGGTGAACCCTCTTGCCGCCCCACGCCTCTGGCCTATACCCCAGTTTATATGCATAAATAAACAAATCTTTTAAAATAAATAAATAAATAAATAAAATAAAAATGAATCTTATTTAGAATGCTTATCATTTGTTTTTTTTGATGATCAATCTAGTGTAGAAACTGAAAACATCGAGTGGTATATGAAAGTAAATGGGATTTATTATATTTGCAAGTCATTCCACACCACAGCTATGAGAACTAAGAGTCTGGGCTCAATGAAGCAGGTGAGGAGCCAAGAGAGTGGATTCATGGCGGCAGAGTGATAGACACAAGCAAAAAGCATGAGGGGGCTCAACTGATGTGTCTGAATGTCACTGAGTCACTTACGGAGGGGCAAGAAGAGGAACTTGTGGTAGGAAACAGCCTCATCACACTGGTGTGCCTTGTCAACCTAAGCAGGATATTCACAATCTCTTTGTGAGGATGCTGAAGCACCAGAAATATATAACGAAAAATTATAATTAAAAATTATAATACAGAGATGCAAATTTCTTGAGACATTCACAATCATGTTGAACTGATTCAACTTCAAATCCATGGTTAAAATTTTGAAACCTGGCAATGCAGTGAGCTCGCTGACCATCTTACCCTTAATCTCCTATACTCACTTTATTTTTAACCTATCTTTCACTCTATTTGCCCCTTTATTCTCATCCCCATTTAAAATGAAATAAACACCTTCTTTTTATTGAAAAGTAATCATTTTACCATCATTTAAGATATAAATTATGTCGTTTATCTCTTGTTTCTTCTCTAATAATCCACATGGGCAGTCACACTAGTTTTAAAACATATTCTTATTTAAACACAACAACCTCAGTGCATTCTCCATAAATGCACTCCATAAACCTCAGTGCATATCTCCACTGATGGAGATATTCTCCATCAGTTTTGTTCCTGTCTCTTTCAGGCATGCTACATAAAAACACCCTACCCACAGGACAATTTTGTTTCCTTATTTTCACTCACATTGGTACATTATGATCTCTGCCCCAATGACTTATTGAATAAGGTATTTCTAAGGTCATCAAAATCCAGGACTGGCCTTCAGAATAAAGTATAGATTTCCCTTGCTATTCAAAGTAGAACATTCCCTTAAAACATTCCACAAGCTGAAATGGCTTAAAGCAAAGAACCAATTATCATTAATTTATATGGAAAATATTTTCTGCTAGCCTCACATCACTCCTTGTTCATCTTCACGACCATCACTACAGGCATACATACTTTTCGTAATCCTTGTTTCAGTTTTGCTACAGGGCCATTAAATGTGATATTCTCACTCCTGGATATAAGCTTTTATACAACCATCTCAAACTCCACTCAAGTAATTTGCCCAGCTAATTCCTATTCATTTTCTAGTTCTCAGCTAAATTATTTGTGAATTTGTAAATCCCATTACATTAGCATAATTTCTTAATACCATGTAATTCTCCTTCATCACAATAATCAAATTATGATTTTATAATAATGTAAACTCTTACATGAATGCATATATTAAGTTGTTAAATTCAAAGTATAAAATAGTAAGGATAGGAAGGAGTATACATAAAGGGACACATACACACATGTATAGTTTATTTTCATATCAGTTCAGATAAGAATTTTGCCAACAAATAGCTTCTAAAGCCAAAAATTACCAATAATACAGAAGGAAGGAAGGAAAGCAGGAAAGAAGGATGAAGGCTGAAGAATGTGAGAGAACTCTGAAACTGTGATTACTACAGTAACTAAAACAGTATATCTACACATTATATTTATCAATTTTCTGAAATACGAGAACACAGAAAAACGAAAGTTTGATATAAAACTGTTTACAACTCAATTTTGAGGTTGTTATATCTGTATCTGATTTATGTTTTAATTATAATTTAATCCTTTGATATAATACAATAAAGTTAATAAAGGGTGAATTATATATGATATGCAAATTCTCTCACCATTTATAACAATTTTGAAAGTACTATTGAAAAGGAATATTTTATAGTTAATGTTCTTATCATTAGAGGATTAAAGTTATTTTTTAATATAGTCAGATTTAATTTAGTTGGATTTAATTTAATTTATCCATGGATCCATGAGAAATAATAATTTATATGATTTTGACTCTCACTTTGACAATACTTTGAAATAAGTGAATTTATGGAATGTGGTTAAAAAAGTGTTTCTTAGTAAATGTATCATCTTCCACAATACAATAGTCTATTACTGTTAAAGTGGGAGGGAGTAACACATTGTTTTTAGTAAATACATTATTTTAGGGGGTAAACTGTTGGTGATAGCAGCCTGAAATTAAGATCATCTGATTTTTTTTCCTAAACCTCTACCAAAATCTAAAATTTACATCACTCTTACTGCTTACAATTTATAAAACACAATTACTAACAGAAAGAAGAATGCTACCGTCACTGTGTGGTGAAGATGAACCTCAATAAGAAAATGATGAAAAAAAAAATATAAATAAAGGAAAACAGGGTCTTTAAAAGGTTTTAAGAGAAAGAAATTTTCCAGAGAAAGAAATTTTAGTATTATTTATCTGTCAGAGTGTGTGTGTGAATGTATGAAAGTGTGTGTGTGTGTGTGAGAGAGAGAGAGAGAGAGAGAGAGAGAGAGAGAGAGAGAGAGAGAGAGATTGTGTGTGTGTGTGTGTATTCTTTATCTCCATATCAGTCCAAATAAGATTTTGCTAAATGAGTAACTTTTAGAGCCAACATTACCAAGCAAAAGTATGAAGGGAGAAAGGAAGGAAATTGATATTATATAGACACATTATATTAATATGTATTATAATTTAAAACAAAGATGATATAGGCTAAATACATGAACTGTGACCTCTGACGTTCTACTTAAAACCAGTGTTATTTGCTTATAAATATAAGTTCCTATCTGCAAGTACAAGAAGTGACAGAAATATTTAAGGAATCAGCAGCTCATAAGAAAAAAATGGCATTTGATATTTAATTTTATTAATAGTTACCATGAAGAATAAAAAAATACATACCTCATTCAGTAAGCCTGGGTACAAAACAGAAATTGTAAGTAACAACCAGTTCAACATTTTTGGGTAGGGGAAAATTCTGTGATCACAAAGATGTTTTAAGATTAAAAGAATGACTGCAAAACTTTTGAGTGCACTGACTGGCATATTCAAAGAGTAGTTATTGTCAGAAAATTGAAGAGAACATTTTTAAAGGAAGATATTTTTTTCTAAATATTATAAGAAGAGATTAAAATAATGATAGTTGCAAGGAAAATCAAGATAACCGATATATTTAATGTGAAGATCCTAGAAGGAGAGACCAGGGCAAATAAAGGAAAAGCTAAGGAAAAACAGAATAAACAAACAAACAAACAAAAACAACAGATACTTCTTATCTGAATGAGAAATGGAAGCTCATCAACTGTTACAAAAAATTAATTAAATGAGAACAAGGGAGAAATATCATTCTAAAAACATTCAATTCTTTCAAAAATCTTTAAAACATGTACTGATCCCATCACTGTCTGACAAATAGGAAGTTTAAGAAACATATTTAAGGTGATTCAGCATTCCTTAGGAAGAACCAGAAATAAAAGTAAGGTCTCATGATTACACTTGCCCTACTCAGAAGAAAATTATATAATAATGATAATAAATCTCTCTTTTATAGAACATTTCTTCACTAAGTGCAGACTGTCATTACAAAAATTATTTGTTCTCTTATGATCATTGTAATAGGAGAAAGTCATTACTTCCACCACTATTACCAATTGAAAAGTAAGGTCAAGTGAATTGTTTAAAGATTGACAATGACACTGAAAATAAAAGCAAGGGTTTTTATAACTAAAGCTCAATCTCTGTGCATAAAATAAAAACTAAAACTCTGAATAAGAAAAAATACTGAAATTTTGTTCCAAAGTGATCTAGGAGACAGGGAGTGTTTTTTTAACCAAAGAACCTAAATTAATAAAAAAATTAAGCTTGATTTTTTTAAAGATAATAGAATAGGTATGCTATAGTCATATTGGTATAATCTCTAAAATTTCCAATTGAGTCATATATTTTCTCTTTTTGGATTTAAGTAAAATGACTAACAATCTCAGTACAAACTCTACTTTAACCTTATTATTGTTAGATTTCTCTGTGACTATTAAGGAATATCACAGATTTAGTTCACTTGATCTTCAGCTAATATAAATCCAATAAAAGTAATGACCCATATTCTACAAAATATATTAAAAGCTACCTCACCCTCTAAATTTTGTTATAAATGCTTGTAATGATGAAATAATACCAAACTTTAATTAAAAATACAAGTAAGGAGTAGACTTCTCTATGTTCAGATGTGATTATGAATAGAAAATAAAAGAATGTCTTAAGCATTATTGCTTTATGGGTATAATACATTGCAGTTGTGTAAAAAGCCACCACAAATATAAGCAAACATTTACCAAAACCAACTTGTGATCTTCAAAATCATTTATCTTACTGTTTTTGTTATTATTTAAGTTAGTTTATAAATGTAATATAAAAATACAGAATTAAGAGTAATTAATTTATGAAATTTAAAGATTTTTCTCATAGTTTAGTAGTCAAAGCATGGTTATATTCTGATTCTTAGGAATTGGGGAACCAAAATATGAGCTCTCAGATACATTGATTTGTTCAGGGAAGAAA
>PVIJ01024156.1:0-12879 GCA_004024925.1 Scalopus aquaticus
TCATTTTTTTGCATGTGGCTGTCCAGTTTTCCCAGCACCATTTATTGAATAGACTGTCCTTGTTCCACTGCATTTTCTTTGCTCCTTTGTCAAAGATTAGTTGTTCATAGATATGTGGCTTTAATTCTGGGTATTCTATTCGGTTCCATTGGTCTTTCTGTCTGTTTTTGTTCCAGTACCATGCTGTTTTAGTTATTATAGCTTTGTAGTATAGTTTGAAGTCAGGGAGTGAAATTCCTCCGTTTTCTTTCTTTTTAGTCAGGAGGGCTTAAGCTATGTGGGGCTTTTTGTGGTTCCATGTGAAATTCATCAGTATTTGATCTATTTCTTTGAAATATGTCATTGAGATTTTTATTGGAATAGCGTTGAATCTGTAAATTGCTTTTAGTAGGATTGCCATTTTGATAATGTTAATCCTTCCAATCCATGAGCAGGGGATGTCTTTCCATTTTCTTGTGTCTTCTAGTATTTCTTTCAACAGTGTTTTGTAGTTTTCTTTGTATAAGTCTTTTATGTCTTTTGTTAGATTTATTCCCAGATATTTGATTTTTTTGGTTTCGATTTTGAAGGGGATGGATTTCTTAATTTCTTCTTCTTCAGACTGGGTGTTTGCACATAGGAAGGCTACTGATTTTTGTGCATTGATTTTGTATCCTGCTACTTTACTGAACTGGTTTATAATTTTGAGTAGTTTTTCTGTGGAGTTTTTGAGGTTTTGTATATATATTATCATACTGTCTGCAAACAGAGACAGTTTAATTTCTTCTTTTCCTATTTGGATTCCTTGAATGTCTTTTTCTTCTCTTATTGCTCTGGCGAGGACTTCCAGTATTATATTGAAAAGCCATGGTGAGAGTGGACATCCTTGCCTTGTTCCTGATCTTAGTGGGAAGGCCTTCAGCTTCTCACCATTGAGGATAATGTTGGCTGTGGGTTTGTTGTATATGGCTTTTATTATGTTGAGGTATGTTCCTTCTAGCCCAAGGATTTCAAGGGCTTTTATCATAAATGGATGTTGCACTTTGTCAAATACTTTCTCAGCATCTATTGATATGATCATGTGGTCTTTATTTTTCTTTTTGTTGATGTGTTGGATTACATTGATTGATTTTCGGATGTTGAACCATCCTTGTGTCCCAGGGATAAATCCCACTTGGTCGTGGTGTATTCTCTTTTGGATGCATTGTTGGATCCTGTTGGCTGAGTTTTTGTTAAAAATTTTTGCATCAGTGCTCATTAGAGAGATTGGTCAGTAGTTTTCTTTTTTTGTGTTGTCTTTGTCTAGCTTTGGTATTAGAGTAATGTTTGCTTCATAGAATGTGTTTGGTAGTACTGCTTCCTTCTCGATTTTTTGGAAGAGTTTGTGTAATATAGAGACTATTTCGTTTTTGAATGTTTGGTAGAATTCGTTTGTGAAACCATCTTGTCCTGGGCTTTTGTTTTTGGTGAGGTTTTTGATTACTGTTTCAATTTCACTGCTTGTGATTGGTCTGTTTAGGTGTTCTATATCTTCTTTATCTAGTTTTGGGTGATTGTATGGTTCTAGGAATTTGTCCGTTTCCTCTAGGTTGTTGAACTTGTTTCTGGATAGCTGTTCATAGTAATCTCTGATTATTCTTTTGATTTTTCTTTGTCCATTGTGATTTCTCCTCTTTCATTTATGATCTTATTTATTTGTGTTTTCTCCCATTTTTTCTTTGTAAGCCTGGCTAGTGGTTTGTCTATTTTGTTTAGTTTTTCAAAGAACCAGCTTTTGGTTTTGTTGATCTTCTGAATTTTTTTTTATTTCCATTTCGTTTATTTCTGCTTTGATTTTTATTATTTCTTAAGCTGGCTTTTGGGTTTTTATTGTTGTTCATTTTCTAGTTCTTTGAGATGTGAGATTAGATTGTTTCTTTGACTTGTTTCTTGTTTCTTGATGTGAGCTTGTAATGCTATATATTTTCCTCTTATTACTGCTTTTGCTGTGTCCCAAATATTCTGGAAGGTTGTGTCTTCGTTGTCATTCATTTCTATATATTTTTTAATTTCTTCTTTTATCTCTTCGTTGATCCATTGGTCTTCCAATAATGTGGGCTTCAGTCTCCATGAGGTGAAAGGGTTTCTTTTTTTCTTTTTATTGTTTATTTCCAGTTTGACTCCTTTGTGATTGGAGAAGAAGGCTGGTACGATTTTGATCTTAGTATATCTATTGAGGTTTGTTTTGTGGCCTAATATGTGATCGATCCTGGAGTATGTTCCGTGTGCACTTGAGAAAAATGTGTATTCGATTTTGTGGGGGTGAAGTGATCGATAGATATCTGTTAATCCCATGTGGTCTAGATCTTTATTTAGAGCTTTAATGTCCTTGGTTAGTTTTTGTCTTCTTGATCTGTCCAGTAGTGAAAGTGGGGTGTTGAAGTCTCCTACTATGTATGTATTTTCTTTAATGTCTATTTTCAGGGATGATAATAATTGTCTGATATTTTTTGGTGCTCCTTCATTTGGGCAGTATATGTTGATGAGTGTTATATCTTCTTGTTTTACTGTCCCTTTTATCATGATGTAGTGACCAGCTTTGTCTTTTTTTACCTTCTTAAGTTCGAAGTCTATTTTATCTGATATAAGTACAGTTGTTCCTGCCTTCTTTCTTGGTCCATTTGCTTGTAGGATTGTTTTCCATCCTTTAACTATTAATCTCTGTTTATCTTTCACAATTAAATGTGTTTCTTGTAGACAGAAGAAGGTTGGGTTTTGTTTTTTGATCCATCCTGCTATGATATCTTTTAATTAGTGTGTTTAGTCCATTTACATTTAGAGTTAATATTGATATACTGTCATCCATATTTTTGTTTGTTTGTTTACCCTTTTGTGGTTCTAATTCTTACCTTATTCTGTGTTTCCTGGTTTTTCTTCTGTTGGTTTTGTCTTCATGACTTCTTCTAGTATTCTTTCGAATGGGGTTTGGTAGTGATGAATTTCTGTAGTTTCTGTTTGTTGGAGAAGTTCCATATTTTTTCTTCATAGAGGAATGAGAGCTTTGCAGGGTAGAGTATTCTTGGTTGACATTTGTTGGCATGTAGTGTGTTATATATGTCCCTCCAATCTCTCCTTGTCTGTAGTGTTTCTTCAGAGAAATATGATGTCAGTCTGATTGGCTTTCCTTTATAGGTTATTTGTTTCTTTGCCCTCATCATTTTCAATGTATTTTCCTTGTCTTGAATTCTTGATAGTTTTACTATCCTATGTTTTGCGGTTTTTTTTTCCTTTCGTTGTAATAATATGGAGATTGTCTGGCTTCCTGTATGTCCATTTTTGTTTCCTTTTTCATGTTTGGGAAGTTCTCTTCAATTATCTCCTTGAGAAGTTTCTCTGTTCCTTTGTCTCTCTCCTCTCCTTCTGGGATTCCTATGTTTCTGATGTTTCCTTTTTTCGTGGTGTCAGATAGTTCTCGAAGCTTTTCCTCATTCTTTTTCCTTTGTTTTTCTCTTTCCTTTTCTGTCTTGATTCTGTTAGTATCTTTATCTTCCAGAGTGCTTATTCTTCCCTGCATATCTTTTAATTCACTCTTCTGGCTTTCCCTGGATTTCTTTAGCTCCTCTACTAATGTTTTTAAATCTTCCATTTCCTTCAATTTCTTCTTTATGGATTCGTTCTCATTCTTCAGTTCTTTTAAATCTTCCAATTCCTTCAATTTCTTCTTTATGGATTCATTCTCGTTTCTCAGTTCTTTGTTCTTTTCATTTAATTCTATCACTTTTTTTTTGTGATGGCTATTTTGAAGTCTTTATCTGTTAGGTGGATGTAATCTTCTATGTCCATATTAATGGGTTCTGGAGAGGGATTTTCTTTCTGTGGTGTATTGTTTTGAGGGTAATTTGTGACTTTTTTCCTTCCTGTTGTTGATTTTCTGCTTTGCTCTGTTCATAGCTTTCCGCTGGTACTGGCAGGCATGACTCCTGGTTTTACTTGCTCAGGAGTGTTTGTGGTTCCCTAGTGTCTGAGTTGCCTTGGCTGTGGCTGGGTATCTTCTGGATTTTCTTATTTATCTTTGTTGAATTTCTGTGTTTCTCGTGGTATGTCTCCAGTGTGTTTCTGGTTCCGTGTTGAATTAGGGAAGATGAAGGGGTGATTAGTAGTAAAAAAGAAAGAAAAAAGAAAAGGAAAAAAAAACAGGAAGGGAAAGAAAAGGAGAATGAAGATAAAGATGAAGAGAAATAGGAATGATGGAACAAGAGGAAAAGGTAGGTTAAAAGTAAAAATAATAATAATAATAATAATAATAATAAATAAAGTATCGGGGAGATGTGAATTTGGAATTCTGTAGTCCTTTTGCTCTTAGGTTCCAGGGTTTCTGGTTGGGCCCCCTGCTGGGGTTCAACCCCTCCTTTCCAGTGACAGATGTTGTTGTTGTCTTGCTGTGGCTGCTGTCATTAGTCCGTGCTGGGAGTCTTTCTATTCTTTCTCCCCTCCCCCCCCTTTTTTTTCCTTTCCTCCAGTGTTTGCCTGGGGCTATTCCTGAGGGGTTGGGAGCTCCTGGTCTTAGTTTCTTTTTTGCTGCTTGGGCCCCGCTACTCCATGAAGGGGTGCAGGGGTGGAGGCTGTGGGTGGCTGTTGATCAGGGTTTCACCTTCCCTAGTTTCTGGGGTGCCAGTGTGCAGCCACCTAGAGGTTGGGGGTGTGGCAAGTGCTGGGCCTTGTTCACCCCCAGCTGAGGTCTCTTATGCAGCCCTCCCAGTGCCAAGATGCTGACACTTTGCAGGGGAGGGTGTGGTCAGAGATTTTTCCAGCAGAAGCCTGTATCCCAGCAACAGGTATGGGAGGGGTTTTGGGGACTGTCAGTCAGTAGTTCTTAATCACCATTCCTCCCATCAGGTTGAGATCAGGTTACAGTCTATGGCCCTGAGTGTTTGAGGTGGTCTCAGCAGAAGGTTTTCTGGCCTAACCAGTTTCTCTGGCCAATTTATCACCTAGCAACCAGTGGGGGGATGTTTCTTGCTTGGACTTTCTCCCCGTTAAGATGTTACCTAGCCCCTGGTTGGGGGATGGGACGCAGTGACCCTCATGCTTTCCTGTGCTTCAGGGCTGCCACGCAGGGAAGAGAGGGGGGTTGTGGGGTGGGGGAGTGGGGATTGCACTCCTAGTAGGCTGGCCAGAGCCCTCCGACCTCACCGCAGTTTCTAACCTTGTATTCAGTGGCTCTCAGGGAAGCCGGTTCGCCCACCTCTCCTTGCTGCTATTCCTCTGTGTTGGGTCCGATGTCTTTTCTCCTGATACCATATTTAAGAAACGATTACCTAACCCAAAATGTTGAAGATTTACTATACCTGTATTTCTTTCTGAGAGTTTTATATTTTCACCCCTTACATTAGGTCTTTGATCTAATTTTAGGCTCCTTTTCATGTATGGTGTTAGGTAGGACCCAAATTTGTTGTTTTGCATGTGGAAATCCAATTGTTCCAGAACCATTTGTTGAAAAAGGACTGTTTTCTTCACTTGTTGACCTTGGGACTCTTGTCAGCAGTCAATTGACAATAGATATATGGGTTTATTTCCAGACTTTTTCTTTTTTGTCCTGTTGATCTATATTGTGTGTCCTTATGCTATATACTACACTGTCTTGATAAATATAGCCTAGTAGTTTTGAAACAAGGAAGTGTGATTTCTCCAAATTTGTTCTTTTTTGAGATAGTTTTCACTATTTATAGGGCATTCTTGGTCTTTAGCATTTCCATATAAATTTGAAGTTCAGACAGTCTTTCCCCAAAAGAAGCATTTGAAATTTTGATAGGAATTGCACTAAATCTGTAAGGCAACTTGGGAAGTGTTGCCATTATAACAATATTAGGTTTTCCAATCTATGACACAGATTATCTAAGTTGTCTTTGATTTCCTTCAACAGTGTCAGGACACAAATCTTGTACTTGTTATATTTATTTCTAAATATTTTTTTATTTTTGATACTATTGTAAAAGAAATTGTTTTTGTAATTTTTTTATTGCTCATTCTAGCATAATATGAACAGTTACTGATTTTTGTGTATTGATTTGGTATCCTGGAATTTTGCTGTACTTATTTATTAACTGGTAGTTTTTGGTTTCATTGGTTTTTTTTTAACTGATAGTTTGTATGTGTATATTATTTAGGGTTTTATATATAGATTTTTTTTTCAAGTACAACAGAGATAGTTTCTTTTTTTCCTTTCTTATCTGGATCCATCTTCATCTTTTTCTTACCTAATTGAACTGATTCAAATTTCTCGTACATTTTTGTTTTATTCTTATGGATAAAGTTTACAGTCATTCAGTGTTAAATAAGATTTTAGCCATGAGAAACTTCTCTTCTAGTCCAAGTTTGATGAATATTTTTGGTTGATTTTTGTTTTGTCATGAAAGGGTGTTGGATTTTGTCAAATACCTCATTTTTTGCATCTTAAAATGATTGGGTTTTTCTTATGTTTCTTAATAAAATAGATTACATTGGTTGAGCCAACCAAGTATTGGTAGTTTAAAACTCACTTGATCATGGCATATAATTCTTTCAATATGCTTTTTCAATATGCTACAGTATACTGTATGCTAATTTCCTCTGAAGACATTGGTATCAAAGTAACACTAGCATCAAAGAATGACGGAAGTGTTCTCCTGTTGTTTTTTGTTTTGTTTTGAAAAATTGATATTCTTTTTAATAGAATAGGCCAAATTCACTATTGAAGCTATCTGGCTCTGAGCTATTTTGTGATGGAAGTTTTTTTAAATTTCTGACCTACTCTTTTTACTTGTTATTTATATATTTAGGTTTTCTGTTTCTTCTTGAGGCAGTCTTGATAGTTTGTATAAATGTGACTATTTTATTCCGATCATCTAAAGTCTTTAGTGTGTAACTTCTCATAGTATTTCCTTAAAATCCTTTTTATTTCTGTAAGCTTAATAGTAAAGTCTGTAATCACTTTCTTGATTTTGATCATTCGAATTTCTCTCTTTTTATCCTGGTTTGTTTACCTGAGTAAATTTGTTACTTTTATTAATTTTTTCATATAGTTTCTTTTATATCCTCTTTTGTTTTTTCTATACTTGATTTCATTTATCTCTACTCTAAAATTTATTATTTCCTGTACTTATTTTGTTTTTTTTTTTTTTATTCCCATAAGGTAGAAGTTTGAGTTATTATTTCTAGATCTTTCTCCAGCCAGTGGGCTATACAATTTTGTTTCTTTGTATATATTTTTTTTGTTGAAACCTGGACATTTTGAATACTATAATGTGGTAACTGTGGACATCAGACCACCCCCACAGGCTTGTTGTTTGGTTTTTGTTTTTGTTTTTCGTTTGTTTTTAGTGACCAGCCTAAATTAACTCTGTGAAGTCTGTGTTCTTTGTCATATGTTACCAATGATGCCTCCATTCCCTTAGCTAAGTGCTCAGCTAATTTTAGACAAGTTTCCTTAAACTCCTAGAAAAAATATCTCCCAGTCTTTACAGAAGGATTCTGTATATGTGTTGGGATATGTCTTCAAACTCAGCCAGGCAGTTTGAACTATGCCTTTGTGATCATTACTGCCTGCTCAAAGCCTCAAGGTCGGACTCAAGTCTTTCCTGAGCATGTGCACAGCCCTGGGAATGTTCATGGACTTCTAAATTCCCAGGATGTCTTGAGCTTTCAAACCCTTAATCCCCAGAGCATCTCATTCTCCAAGCTCTTTCCTCCCAAGCTCTTTGTTTAGTCTCCTGACCATTATTCAGTGCCTCCGACAGCAACCACTAAAGTTTTAACACTAGGTGTGTTTCATGTTTGGCAAAACAAAGACAAGCATTTTGAGCCAGTCTTTCCAGGGAACCACCCAGACCCCCTGCCCCCACCTCAAAAAAAATCAATATATTCTGCTCTCTGCTTCTGTTACTGGGAATGTGCACTGTTATTTTCAAGGTGACAGCTGATCTGCAGAACAGTGAATAACTGTAGGGTAAGTTAAAATGTCACAAAGCTCATAGTTCGTATCAAGATTCAGCTGATTTTCTTGAATAGCTACTTTCTGGCTGCTAAAAGATGTTGGTTGGTTTTTAGAGTCCCAAAAGAATTGTTTCTAATAGTTTTTGTATGTTTTTCTATTGTTTTTGTGGCCTGTCGAGACTCCTGGAGTTCCTTACTCCACCATTTTGCTGGCATCACTATAATATTTTTTTCAACTAGGATTTTTGCCCTTGTTGTTAACTTCAAGGTTAACTTAAAGTAGGGTTAATTTTAAATGTAAGGGAAATATTCAGTGATTATAGAGGATGACTGAAAACTATCAGGCCTCTACCAGAGAGAAGGTGCATGTGCTGTATTATGTGCAGTCTTCCAAATCCATGCTAAAGCTTAGAAATAATTTTCAACCTTGTTCAAAAGTACAAAAGTCAGAAAGCAGTAATTATAATACAGAGAAGAACAATAAAAACTTAGGGGAGAAAAGGAAACCAAACATTTACAATGTAAATGAAAGCATATTCCTCAAATGTCTAACCCAGGACCCATCAGAAGACAATCATAGGAAAGATGATTAGTTTGACTTGTTTACCAGAGGGTGGGTCTGAGGAGAGTGGCTATAAGAGAGGAAACCCAACACTGTGCATCAACTGCAAGCCAGGGAGTCCCAACAGCACAAGAGTGACCATCAACTCAGTGACCTTGTTCTATCATTGGCAATGGTGCTAGAGCCGTTTTTATTTAAAACTGAGTTTTGCAATTTCTTCCCCTATCCATGTATACTTACAGTGCATGTGCTTAAAAATTATATTCTGTCATTTAAAAACCAAGTTATGTTGGTTCTTTTTGTTTGTTTGCTGTTTCGTGTGTGTGTTGTATGTGTGTTGTTTTTGTTTTTGATAGCAAGGAGCTGTACCTCCAACCAGCTCAGTTCCTCCTGGTGCTGGGGCCCCGTCTGTTGGACAGCCTGGAGCAGGATTTGGAATGGTGAGTGATAACCTGTGTTAAAAACTTTAATTGACATTTCTTAGGCATTTGCCAAATTCAGATTAACAAATATTGCTATAGAACCAAATTCTTCCCAAAATGCAGTAAGGTAAATCTTAAAAGTTTAGCCAACTTTCTGCTTTAGATCTTAGTCTACACAGAAAGTGATAAAGTCAGTTATAAAATATTTAAAACAAATTCTGCCTTCAAAATTTCTATATTTCATTGCTATGGAGTAATATTTACCAGATATTTCCTTAGCTCAATCATCAAAATTTACTCTTTATTAGTAAATAAGTCGTCACTCATCACATTTATCACCAGTAAATTTTTCAGGCCCTCTTCCATATAGAAGCAAGTTTTCATCTCTTCAGGAATTATGCTTAGCAGAAGACAGGCAACACAGAAACCTTGTTGGGATGAGGATGCACGTGATCTGCCAGGCTGCCACTGCACCTCAGTGTTTCTCTGCCACCTGCCAGCCTCACAGCACCCCTAGTTCAAAATTACAAGTCGTACTTTATCACAGACATGAATACCTCAAAAATTATCAGAAGGATTTTCAATGCATAAATGTGAGGCAGTGCCATAATGGCTTCCACTCCTGTGCCAACCACTCTTCTTTTCCAGCCCCCTGCTGGGTCGGGCATGCCCATGATGCCTCAGCAGCCAGTCATGTTTGCACAGCCCATGATGAGACCACCCTTTGGAGCGGCAGCTGTCCCTGGTACACAGGTCAGTTTCTAAACACTGTAGGATAATGGTAATAATTTATAAGTATAGAACTGTCATGGGACAAACTGCTTTAAAGTGGTTTTTATATAATGTTATCCTCATGTCTGCTATTTCAGAAATAAAGGAAACAGGGAAGACAGATAAGCAATAATGTGAGCTTTGGGGGAAAAAATAAAAATAACTGTGCTAAGGTTTCTGTCTTCCTGGCCTCCTTAGTTCAGAAAGATTCCCAAGAATAGCCAGACATTGAACATATCTAGGCATTTATTCCAGAGAGTGAATACTTCTAATCTGTAGTTTTATTATGTGTTCCCAGATTTAGCCAAATTCAAGGTTACAGACACAATCCTCCAAGCTACTAAATTTGCCCAAGAATTTGACACTAGCAAAGTAAGTTTGCCAAACTGCAGAGTGAGCGGAACAACTCTTGACAAGACTGTCCTCCCTTGAGATCCAACCACAAGTTTTAGAGTTCCCAGGATCACCCTCACTTTAGATAGGCTGCTGCAAAGTTGCAGGATCTCATGACAAGCCCCAAATTAGGTCATTCCCTGAAACAACTTACAGAACTCAGGAAAGCACTAAATTGACAGTTGTAGTTTTATTATAGTGAAAGGGTGCAGTTAGATCCAGCCAAGGAAGGGAATGCATAGGGCAAAGTAGGCATGGAGCTGCTTTGTCTCTAGGGAGTGTTGCCCACCTCGCATGAATGTGTGACAATATGCATGTGGTACTGCCCACCCTGGCAGCTCAGCTAAGCTCCCGTGTGTAGAGTTTTTATTGAGCCTTCATTACATAGCAGTGATTGAATTGCTGCCCACATGGTTGATCCCAGTCTCTAGACCCCTTCTTCCCCCAAGGATAGGTTGAAAGCCTATGGCCCAAAGACCCTACTCTCTAATCACCTGGTTGGGCTTTTTGGCATGGCCAGACACAACCCTCAGTTACCTTGTTAGCATGAATATTGAGGCCTTACAATAAGTCACCAGCAGAATGTCAGAATTATTTTTTTTTCCAAATGCCAAAGTTCAGCTTTATTTAACACATAAGAATCTAAGATCTTCCTTCCTCCCTCCCCCTCCCTTCTCCCCCTTCTCTCTCCCTCCCTTCCCCCCCCCACTTTTGCTCCTTTCTTTTGCATGTCATAATATTTTTAATACAGAATGCATAGAAGAATAGCGATATTATAACTAAAATTTCAACAATAAGAATACAAAAATCTAGCTTATTTCAATATCTACAAATTTCCAGGGTTAAATTTTCCTGATTGTCACACAAAAGGGTTTTTTGTTATTGTTGTTTTGTTTGAATCAGAATCCAATCAAGTTCCACCCATCACATTTGATTTTTATGTCTTTTAAGTCTCTTTTGATCCATGCATTCCTCCCCCAAACCTGCCATTTTTCCCCCCCTCCTTACAATTTATTTTAGAACAAAATGGATTGTGTACTTTAGAATAACCCAGATTCTAGATTTGGTTGATAGTCTCCCCACTGTATCATTTAACCATAACCCTTATTATTTTCTGTCAATTCGTAGTTGAATTTAGAAACTTCATCAGATTCAGGTTCAATTTTTTAGCACAAATGCCTCATAGATTATGCTGTGTACTTGATATTGCACTGTATAAGAAAACTGTTTTTAAGACACCTGGTTTGATCTGTGAGGTCAGAGTTTTGCCAGCTGGTATCATCCATACAAAGTTATTGATCAGCTTTTTACTTACTGATTGTAGGATCCATTGATTAATTTTGCTTAGATTATTTATTGCTAAAATACTTTTAATTTATTGCTAGAATACTTCTATAAAGACCAAGTGTTACTTTATCAGTTATTAAGTACATAAGGTATGGTTGGTATAGAGAGTTAAGATAAATGCTGCTTTCTTTTTTTTTTAATTTTATTTTTTTTTATTGTTATTTATGTCTTTTACATTTTGTATTCCCCTTGGGCAGCCCACCACCAATTCACCCATGATCCATCTCCATGGTCCCCTGTATTCTCCGCTCTTCCATTTTGTGCCCTTATCCTACCCTCCCCACGCTCCCCCCCCACACACACACACTGCTGAGTGTCTCTCTCCCACCGGCCTCCCTATAGTCCTGTTATAAGTGAAACCATTCGATATTTTTCTTTTTCTTTCTGGCTTATTTCACTGAGTATGATTCCCTCTAATTTCATCCGTGTCGCTGCAAATTGCATGTGTTTATCTTCTTTCCATGCTGAATGGTGTTCCATTGTGTATATGTACCACATCTTCTGGATCCAATCATCTATTTTTGGACATCTGGGTTGCTTCCATACCTTTGCAATTGTGAATAATGCCACAATGAACATACGGGTGCAGGTATCCTTTCGGATTAGTGTTTTTGTGTCCTTTGGGTAAATTCCCAAAAGTGGTATTGCTGGGTCGTATGGGAGCTCCATGTTTAGCAGTTTGAGGAATCGCCATACAGCTTTCCATAGTGGTTGGACCAGTTCACATTCCCACCAGCAGTGTAGAAGAGTTCCTTTTTCTCCACATCCTTTCCAGCATTTATTGTTGCCTGTATTTTTAATGTGTGCCATCCTCTCAGGTGTGAGGTGGTATCTCATAGTGGTTTTGATTTGCATTTCCTTTATTATATGTGATGTTGAGCATTTTTTCATGTGTCTGTTGCCCATTTGCTTTTCTTCTTTGGAGAAGTGCCTTTTGAGCTCTTCTGCCCATTTTTTGACTGGGTTGTTGGCTTTGTTTTTGTTGAGTTGTGTGAGTTCCTTGTAAATTTTCGTTATCAGTCCTTTATCTGATGTATTGTGTGTAAAAATCTTCTCCCAGTTGGTAGGGTGTCTGTTAGTTTTCGTTAATGTCTCTTTTGCTGTACAGAAGCTTTTTATTTTGATGTAATCCCATCTGTTTATCTTGTCTTTCACTTCCTTCCCTTTGAGGGATGAGTCTTTCAAGATTTTGCTGAGATGTATGTCATGTAGAGTTTTGCCTATATTTTCTTCTATACATTTTATGGTTTCAGGTTTTACATCCAGGTCTTTTATCCATTTTGAGTTGACTTTTGTGCAGGGTGTGAGGTAGTAGTCTAGCTTCATTTTTTTGCATGTGGCTGTCCAGTTTTCCCAGCACCATTTATTGAATAGACTGTCCTTGTTCCACTGCATTTTCTTTGCTCCTTTGTCAAAGATTAGTTGTTCACAGATATGTGGCTTTAATTCTGGGTA
>PVIJ01024157.1:0-12871 GCA_004024925.1 Scalopus aquaticus
TCCGCTCCGGCATCTCCCCCCACCGCTCGTCCGCCCTAGTGTGCTTGTCCTCACTACCCGACCCCTCGCCACAGGGGAGCAGCGGGACGCGAGCGGTACTCACCGAGCTGTGCCCCTCCGGCGGGCTGCGGGGCGGGGGTCCGCAGAGGGGCGTCCCGAGGCGTCGGGTGGGCCGGGGCGAGGACACGGGCCTCCCGCCGTGAAGCGCCCCGAGTGACTCTCTGCTCTGTCTCCACAGCTCGTCCGCGGCTGCGTGGGAGAAGGGGCGCGGCGGACCCCGAGAACTGGGGCGCCGGCCGCTCACCAGCCCGGCCCCAGGTCCAGAGGGCGCCCCCGGCGGCGGCAGCAGCAGAGGCCCGCCCGGCCCGGCCTTCCCAGCCCAGAGCCGAACTTCCCGGTCCCTAAAACTGCTCGGCCCAGCCCCCCACCCTCCCCCAGCCCCACTCGGCCTTCTCTCCCCATCAATAAAAGCGGCTCCTCCCCGTGCCTGCGGCCTCTCTGTGGGGGGCCCCTCGGGTTTTCCCGACGCCCGCAGGGGGCGCAGGGCTGGTGCCGCGTCCTGCTGAGACGGGCTCCGCTCCGAGGGACGACAGGGGGCGGCCGCAGACCCTCCCACAGCCAACACCCCAGGGACAGAGCGGCGCGGCCCCCAGTGCTCAGTGGGCGACCGTGGGGGGCGGTGCGGGCGCGCCGGAGTCATGGTGCTCCAGTCCCCACCTGCGTCTAAGGGGCGGGGCGGGCCGAGGACGCTCCGAGCCCCGCCCCGAGTCTGGCGTCGCCCTGAGGCGGTTCCCGAGGGCCAGTGGGGCTCCCGCTGGGAAGCCGCAGGAAAGACTGACCTGCGCGGAGCGAGGGCTGCGCTGGGCGGACAGACGCTCCGGCCCTGGGAGTGACCGCGAGAGCGGGAGAGGCGGCCGCGCCCCCGAACGACCTGGGGGGGTCCCCGGGAAAACCGGCGCAGACCCGCAGGGAGCTGGACCCCGGGGCGCCGTCTGGACACAGCACCTGCTAGACGGGGCTCCCCGTCACCCCATTCAACGGACCGGGCGGGGCCCGGGGGCCGAGGCGTACACCAGGGGCCCCCCAGCGGGTGGTGACCGAGGACTCCACGAGGCTGCCGGGAGCCCTCGGGAGCACGCGTGCGAGGAGCGAGAGGCCGCGGGGTCCAAGCCGGCTGCGCGTCACGCTGCTCCCCGCGGACACCCCGCGGCGCACAGCAGAGCGCACGCAGCCCGGCTCCCCATGCCCCGGAGCCTCCGGGCCGGCCGGGGGCAGCGATGTCGCCAGGGGCCCTCCCAGCGGCCACGGAGCAGCCGAGAGGCCGCAAGAACGTGAATGAGGAACCGACGCCCCCCTCAAAACCACTGGGGGGCGGGCGCGGGACTGTCCCCCCGCGGGGACCCGCTGCCTGGGGGGGACGAGCGGCTGCTGTTCTGTGGTCGGGGACAGCACCGCCCCATCTGGGAGGCGCCCAGGAACCCCCAGGGCCGTAGAGCACAGATGAAGGGGCGCGTTACTGCCCCGCAGGGTTCAACGACTCTGGGGGCTCCCCACCCCGCAGGGGTCCTGCCCCACAGGGATCACGCGGTTCCTGGCCTATGCGGGGGTCACAGCCCACAGAGGCCACCAACTCTGGGGGACCCCCACCCCACGGGGGGTCCCACCCACAGAGGTCCCGCCCCACGGGGGTCAGGGGGTTCCCGCCCTACGGGGGGTACAGCCCATAGGGGTCACCGCCCACGGGGCTCACAGAAGGGAAAAGGGAAACTCACCGCAGGTCCCACAGAGACGCAGGGGCGACAGCGGCGACGGCCCCCGGGGCTACCTGAGCGAACGTCCAGTCCCGGCCAGGAGGGGAGCGGCGGGCAGAGACCGCGGGGCGGGGCGGCGGGGCTGGGAGCAGCTCTCGGCGGCAACACGCTGGACCTTAAAGGTTGGGGGCGAAGCGTTAGGGGGCTCGGCTGTGCTGCCCTCCCGTGCGCAACGACATGTTTTCTCAGGGCAGCTTCTAGTGCGGGGAGACCAGCAGGAGGCACCCCCAGGGCAGGGCCGGGCTGGCGGCCCCGGGGGCGCCTCCTCCTGGCGGCCTTCTCCTTCTCAGGCGTTGCGCGGCAAACAGGCCTGCCGGGGGCGCCCAGAGAACCGCGGCGATCCCAGCAACGCCCGAAACCCAAACGCGGGAAGGGCAAATCCCGGCAGCCCAGAGGAGGGAGGGAAGAGGGAGGGGACGGGCTGCGGAGGACACAGCTCCCCCAACCAGAGAGACAGTGCCCCCGGCACCCCAACACCGAGGGGGCGTCCACGGCAGACCTTGTCAAGAACTCGAGAAGTGGGAGCGAAGGGGCCCAGGCTCATGGATGGGCCAGGTCCGCTGATCCCGAACGAGGTAAGAGCAGCAGAGACAGCCCCAGGCCCGGCGCAAAACCCCGAGGGCGCCGGCTGGTTCCACACCTGCGCAGAGGAAGCCGGGACTTGCCTCTGGGCGCCAGGGGCCTCCGCGAGCAGACGCCCACACAGGGGAAAGGCCAAGCCGCCCTCTGCGCAGGTCAGGAGCGCACCGAAGGGGCGTCCCTCAACAGCAGAAAGGGCACGGGCCGCAAGCCGAGCCCACACCGCGGGGGAGAGGTCGGCGTGGCTCCTCTGGTGTGGGCAAGGGGCTCGCCGGGCTCGCCGGCCTCGCCCTCCTCTCAATCGCAGCCGGACAGCCCCAGCCGGGCGCAGGGATTACTGACGGGCGGTGGAGGTTCTTGGGCCGCCCCGAGCCTGAGCAGACGGGAGGCACCAAAGACAGGCCAGCACCAAGGCCTGACCTGCGGATTCGCAGGACGCAGAGCACACTCGGGGCAGGCAGGAACCAGGTGTGTTCCTGCGCAGGAAGGAAACGCCTCCGAGAGAAATGCAAAGGTCAGCGCCGCACACAGTATCAAAAAGGACCACCAGGACCGAGTAATCCGGGAGATGAACAATCTGGCTATGGAAAATGGCTCCCTTGGTGACCAGCTGCACATGGAGATGACGCCCAGGTTTACGAGTTAGAATTGTCACGAAAATGGCCCTGCCACCACCATCATCTTAGACCTAATGTGACCCTGATCGAAATTCCCATGGCATTTTCCCCAGGAAAAGATCCAAAAATGCAGGTAGAAACCTTGCACCTTGCAGCAGGCAGATGAGCCTGGAGGCATTATGCTGAGTGAAATGAGCCCCTCGAGAAAGACAAGCCCCTGTGATCTTGCTCAGGACGTAAAGAAACAAAACAGACAGACTGGGCGTCTGCTGGTCAAAGGGCTGCTTCAGCCGCCTTTCTGGCCAAGCAGCTCGGCCTGTCCAGCACGAAGGCCATTTGGCCCAGTCAGCCAATGACCGAAACTTAAAGAATGTAAACATCGAGCCTGCAAAGGCTCCCCTCAAGTTAAACAAGAGCAGGACGCTTAATCCCCTGGCACAACTGAGTGCACGTCATGAGGTGTAACCAGGAACGCCGGGAGCTCTCGGCTGATAACACTTTGTGGTCTGCTCACGTATCAGTACGTGTTTTTGTCACCAGAATCACGTGGCCGCTCATGCATTAATACGTGTTCATCTAGTCTCCAGTTTTTCACGCCACCGTGGATTTATTTGGAACTATCAGGAGCTATTTCTTTGATCGTGCTCAGTCTAGAAGCTTTACACATTGTTTTGGTGAAAGTGTAAGGTGTTTTTTATGAGAGATATTACGGTTTTTTTAACCTGTGACATTTATTGTTACCATTATGCAATCATGGCTGCTGAGAACAGAAGGGGACATGAAAAAGCATAAAGTAGAGAAAATAGTGCTGGGAGCAAGAAAATTCCTCAGAGACCATGTAGAGGATGTGCAGCCAAGAAAAAGAGAAGTGAAACCTGCTTTATTTGTGGATTTTGTTGTGTTCCACTCCATAGAGGGACATGTTTTGAATAATACCACACTCTGATTACTCTGGTATATTATCTCTATGCATTTAAAATTTCATTAAAATATATCCAGTAGTTCAGGAGTTGTGTGTGTTTTATTGAATGCTTATACCATTCATGTGGTGGCACAGAAAGTGGCCGGCCCCAAGGGCTGGTGAATTTAAAGGGCTCCAGCACACAAAGTGTTAAGTAACTTGGAGTCCCAGACACTGATCAGCAGAATATCTTGCTAAGAAGATCAGAACAAGTGGGGGTAGGAAGCTGGATTTGGATCTTCAAACATGGACCATAAAACTAATCCGGATCTACAGACTCATCTCCCCAACAGCCTCGATAACCTAAGCAGACATTTGCATCCTTTTCACTTTTTTCTCTTTGTTCTCCTGCTCTAAGTAATTGAATCTGTAAAGTCATTCAGCAATAAAAGGGCCAGGTTTTGCTTTCTCGGCAGCATCCTGCCTAACAGCTTGCTCCAGACTCCCGTTTCTTTGACAGTGTGATATTGCCTGACACAACAACAGACAATAGAAATGAGAGTGACTCCTTGAAGGGGGGGGAGAAGGGGTGTGTGGTGATGTCAGGACTGAGACTTTTGGGTGAACAGTATATGCAGATGTTGGTTGGTAATGCTGAATAGCTTATATTTTCAAGACCTTATAAATCAATGTTACTTCACATTAAAAACTAAATTTATACTGTGTGTATTACCTTAATATATACTGAACATACTCTCTGTAACACAAAAGACCCCAAACTGCCACGCAATCTTGAGAAAGGACAGAGCAGTTGGAGGCATCACATGTCCTGATTCTGAACTATACTACAAAATGATAATGATCAAATCAGCATGGCACAGACCTCACAGACTAATGGCACAGAATTGACCACAAATAACACCCACATATACAGTCAACAGATAATTTGACAAAGCAACGGAGATACACAGCTGGAACTGCCAAATATAATGCAGGTGGCACCCTGCCTTCCTCCTCTCATAGTGCCTTCCTCCTCTCAAGTGGATTAAAGATATAAACCCAAGACCTGAAACTGTAAAATTCCTGGAAAAAATCAGAGACAAATTTCCTTTCCATTGGTCTTAGTGCTGATTTTTGGGAAATGACAACAAAAACACCCCAGCAAAAAGCACTCTAAAAACCTGCACAGTTATGGGAACGTCAGGATGGAAACTTGTGGAATGGAAGAAAATATCTTCAGAACATTTATAAAGATAATCTCCCACAAATAAAAGAATTCATTCAACAATCTGGTAAAAACCAGGCAGGGATGGAACAGATATTTTTCTAGAGCAGACATATTTGCCAGCGAGTTCTCAAAAAGATGTGAAGTATCCTGATTATACAGGAGATACAATCCAGACTGTGTTTTGCTATCACTTCTCAGGTGTTTGGACGGGGATCTTCAAAACTGCCAGGACATGGGAGGGGGTGCTCTGTGCCTTGGGAGGGGTGCCCTCCTGCGTAGCTGCCAGAGACCACGTGGAAGCACCTCAAAAACTCACAAATCAGAACACTGTGAGGTCTAGCAGACCTTCTGAGCATATGGACAAAGGAGGTGAAATCCAGAGGCCACCTGTGTCGAGCCTGAAGGCATTAAACTAAGTGAGATAATCCAGAGAAAGGCAGGTGTTCGTCACGACACGTGGACTCGGAGAAACAGGCCGCAGAGCGTGGGCACCAGGGCTAGTCAGGGGGCGAGGGGGTGTGGGTCAAAGGATGCAGATTTTTAAGACTGGTGAGTTCCAGGGTCTGGTGACTGCCTGGGGATTGCAGGGATCCCTGTTGAAAGTTGCTAAGACGTGTCAGTCTTGAATGTTCTGCAACCTAAAAGGTACTGACGGAGGTATCAGAGGTGGTGACAGCTGCTCCTGTCCTACTATGTCAGGCACCACATGCACACGTTAGACAGCTGGAACTCCTCTTGATTCGCCACTTACACCGGAACAATGCTGAGCGCGTGTGTACACACACGCATCCCACTCACTCTCAGCAACCAGAAAAGATGCTCGCCCACCACACCCCCGAGTTCCAGAAGAAGTTGCTTTTGCACACGCCGAGATCCCCGAGCGCACCCGTCAAGTAACTGAGAAAGGCTCCAGGATGGGGCCCCGGAAGAGGGTCTCTCAGCTCCGGCTCGGCCGAGGGGCCTGTGGCCCCAGCCCCAGGTGACACGCACGCATTTTAGCCTCCTTCACAAAGACTCTCGGCGGCGTTCTCTAGGTTCCAGGAATTCACGAGTTAAAAAAGGCTCTGTTTACTTCTGAGACAGAAAACTTTATGAGAAAAACCTACATCAGACTCAAAGGCTCTCGCATATTCCGACCAAGGCTGAACTCAGATTTTTTTTAAAAGGAAGGAGCACTTGTGAGATATAGCAGACGCCATTAGAAAAGCCAACCTGAGTTTAATCAGTATACGAGCAGGAGTCGAGGGAAATAAAGTCAGAAAATTGATTAGAAGATAAACTAGGGCCTCCCCGGTGGCGCAGCGGTTGAGCGCTGCGCTGTGGAGCTGTCGGCAGCGGCGACGCAAGTTCAACGCCCGGCCGGGGAGAATCCCACATGGCGCGGCAGACCCCTCCTGCCTCGCCCACTGCTCCCCTCAGCGTGTACTTCTGATCTGCCTGTTCTGCTCCCCGCTCTGTCTCTGGTGAACCCTCTCGCCGCCCCACGCCTCTGGCCTGTACCCCAGCTTGTATGTAAAAAAAAAAGAAGATAAACTAGATGAAACTGCAAAATAATTTGATTTCCAAGTCCACAAACTTAGAGAACAACTTAGTATCTCAATGCAAAAGGCCCTTCTTCAAGAAACATGGCCTTGCCACTATCAACAGTCAACAAGTGCTGAAAGGACAGTGTGTAAGGGAACCCTCCTCAGACTCTACGTAGATTTCTCAGAGAAACTCTACAGCCCAGACCAGGGAAGTGACATGTTGAAAGTGTGGAAGACACATCTGCCTGCAGGAAGACCACATTTGGCAAAGTAACCCTTCGGATGTGAGGAGAAAGCAGGGGCTTTCCAGGCCAACAAAGGCTGAGGTGGTCACTAATACTAGCCCTGTCTCACAAAAAAATCCTGTTGAATATAACTCTTCAAACAAACCCCCCCCGCCAAAAAAAAAAAAAGAAACCTAAGGAAACTCTGGTTAAGGAAACATATCCAGAATTAGAAACCAGGACCTCTTCTCTAGGACACTTTCCAAATTTTCAATGTAACATTTCATTATAGCATTACAAGAAAACTGTTAAAATAAGGGTGCCCACTACAAATTAGTGAGGATATTTGATGTCAAAAAAGAAAAAAAAGGAGAATAGGGGAGGACAGAACTACTTCAGACAAATGAAAGAATTGCTATAAGAACAAAAGGGGCCTCCCTGGTGGCACAACAGGTTAAGTCTCAGCACTATGAAGTTGTCGCAGCCACTGCAGCACGAGTTTGATACCCGGCCAGGGAGCTTCCCACAGGGCACAGCAGACCCCTCCTGTCTCCCGCTGCCCCCTCAGCAGTGTACTTCAGTGGATCCGCCTGCTCTGCTCCCCACTCTGTCTCTGGTGAATCATCTCACCAGCCCACACCTCTGGCCTGCACCCCAGCTTGTATGCATAAATAAAAAAAATCCTTAAAAAAAAAAGAACAAAAGGACTATTTTTCTATGTGATGTTTGTGTAACATCGCGGAAACCACTGCACAAGTCTAGAGCAGAGAAAAGAAACATAAAGGGCGAGACAGATCAGAGCAGCTCGGAAACTGTCAAAAGAAGGAAACCAAGTAGCCAATGACAAGCAGAGTGCAAACATCATTCTCTAATCCTAGAGTCCTAAAGGATATCAGAGGAGACTAAGACGGATACCTCCAGGGTCAGATCATCACTATGTGTCTACAGAGCATCTCTAAGCCAAGTTCAAGAGCAGATTAAGACCATACACCTCCCCAGAGCAGGTGCAAGAATGTTCCTCACGCAGAGGGCAGAGATGGAACATACCAACATGAAGGAGCCAGATGACAGAGCCTCTGCTGACACACACGCGGGGGGAGAAATGGGAAGCGTCTCCTCTCACATCAGCCTCGTCACAGGCTGCTGCTCCCCCATAGCAGGAGAGGCGGGCACGCCCCAGCTCGAATGCACAGGCCAGAGGAAGACAAGGGAGCCAAGGTGAAGAGAAGTGAACAAGGTGCTCTTTGCAAATGAGACGATCTTATACACAGAAGATCCCGGCAGCTCAGCGACAAGGGTCTCCGTGGTCACGTGGGGCATGAGGCACAAGACAGACTCGAAAATCAACCAATGAGCATAAATTACACCCAAAAGCCACAGCAAAAGGCAGGCAGTGAGGGGCGCGGCCCTTTCCACCCCGGGGCACAACAACAGGGCGACACACAGGGGCCCGCGGGCCTCAGGGCAACGGAGACACCTGCGTCCCGTGGGGCCAGGGAGCGTCCTGGGGGGCGCCGGCTCCCCTGCGCCCTCTGCACACGGGACGGACCCTGAGCGCGGGGCCGGCCGAGGGCGAGCGACTCACAGCTGCTCGAGGACCTTCCGGTGCCAGGAGCCTCGCCCTGCCAGACGCGGGGAGAACGGGCAGGCCCGTCTGACCGCGGGGTCAGGACTGTCCAGCCAGCTCAGCTCAGCCCCCCGAGACTCCCCGCTCCGCCTCCCCTCATCACCGCGACAGGACAGGGGAGCTGCGGGTCACCCCTGCACCCCGCTCACGCCCCGCAGGCCCGAGACAGCAGGCGTCGCCCTGCCTGCCGCGTCCCCACCACCAGCTGAGCCTCCCCACCGGAGACCCCGTCTCTGCACGTCCTCACACAGGGCGCCCGGGGTCACTCACACGGCAGGTCCCCCCGAGAGCTCTGCTGAGAGCCCCGGGGCTGGGCCAGTTATAGGGACAGCGCGCCCCGCCCGGCCCTCCCCGCAGACACCCCGTCACCCGCCCGCAGAGACACTGTCTGCGCGGAGAGTCTGGGCGTCTCCGGGGGGCTCTCGCCGCGCGCCCTCACCTCCATCACTCTGCTGACGGGTGACAGCTTTTGGCAATTACTGGGGCGCCCTAATGAGCAGCTGAGCACAGAAAGTTTTCCACATTCCCGAGGGAGAAACTAAGTTCCCAGTCACAGTGTCCTACGGGGTGGAACTGAGCGTCAGGGCCGAGCCGGGCACTTTACACTCGCTCCTGGACATGTCACGTCCAGACGGGCATTTCCCACAGGCCTCTGGTCTCAACTCAGGCTGATGCCCGTGTTGGTGCAAACCAAGTCTGTCGAAGGGACCCAGGTTCTCCCTGGATTAAATTGCCCAAATATTGAGATTTTGGCCCAGGCCTACTGGCCTAGAGAACAGCCCTCTTGAAGCTCGTCTGACCCACCAAGAACCCGAGAGTGTCCTCAGGACCCACCAGATATTATGCTTCCTGCACCCCAGAGAGTTCAGCCCCTTCTCCCTCTCTGGATGGACCTGCTGACCTTCCTCTGGAAAATCTGCCAGGAATGGGACACCAGGACCCAAGGCAGGAATTAGGGGGAGCAATAAAGGGACAAATAGCAGATCACATCAGCTTTCCTAAAAGTTCAGAAAAGGCCTCCCCGGTGGCGCAGGGGTTAAGTTTCAGCACCATGAAGCTATTACCAGCCACTGCAGCACATGTTCAATCCCCAGCCAGGGAGATTCCCACAGGGGCAGCAGACCTCTCCTGTCTCCCCGCTGCTCCCCTCAGCAGTGGATTTCAGTGGACCCGCCTGTTCTGCTGCCCACTCTGTCTCTGGGGAGTCCTCTCACCCACACACCTCTGCTCTACACCCCAGTTTGTATGCATAAACAAATCTTTAATATAAATAAAGTTCAAAACAAGTGTCAAGGCCAAAATAAAATTTAACCTAATAAAATAGAAAACTCACAAAATAGTTGAAAATCTAATCCTGAATTCTATGAATGGTACCTGTGACCAGTACTTCCACTGGTTATTTTTCCAGTTGGCTTGGGTGATCTATATTTTCATTTTCAATTGCGTTGAAGATAAGTCTGGACTTGAACAATGGCAGCAACAGCGAAAGCACAAGCAGCGGAAGGAGGATTGGGCTTGTCAGCAGGGCGGACAGTCAGGGTTGTGTAGGGCTGTGGAGAAATGGGGAATCTTTAAGAGAATCAAGTTACATGTCCAAAGTGTTGGCCATTTAATGTACTTTTCTCTAAGTAAGGCCAGGCGGGTGGGTATTTTACAGGTAGGGACAGAGCACGGGCACAGAGGGCACACAGCCGAGTGCCATCCCACAATCACTTGGCCAGCACCCCGGGGGAGCAGCTGAGGTCACAACGCCAGCACCGTGACGCGCAGGGTACATGTACAGGACAGAGTGTGTCAGGAGGAGAAACGCGCACGGACCGAGAAGCACCATTCTGAGAAGAGTACTGCAGGGTGTGCTCCATCAGACAGCACGTCCCGGAGCCCGTACTCGTCAGCAGCCCAGGACAGAGGGGAATGGTCAGGTAGGGGGTTTCTCTTCCAAACGCAGCAGCACCTGCGTTTCCTCATCAAGTAGAGGTTTGCCCAGACAGGGAAAACAGGGTATAGTTTTCTGAATGCACACAGGCTCTCTGAATCCCAACATCATCTTTCTCTCTTTGTCTTATTTCCCCACTGTTTACCAGGACAGGCTTAATAGGAAAGGACAAAGAAAAGGGCACCTGCCTCATGACAGAAGGGCAGGGAGAGGCCCCTCCTGTTTGTTCCTCACTCTTTCCTCATCCCGAGGAACGACTGGGAGAATCAGACTGAATGTGAAGAGAAGCCCAAGACCTTTCCAGAGGGAGGAAATGTGCAGAGAAGGGGCGCCTGGGCCAGCGGACACTCAGATGTCCAGTGTGCGGCTGTGAGATGCTCTCGCTCCAGGACAGGCTGACGCTGCTCTCGGGCTGAGCCTCTGGGCCGGGGGGTTCAGCCCCTCACAGAGCCTATGACGTGCAGGTGCTGCTTTCTCTTTCCCCCTTGCCTGAGAACTGTCCTTTCCCAATGTAAGAGGCGAAGAAATAAAACTGCTCGTTAATCCCGCAGCCCCTGGCGTCCTCCTGTTTATCGAGACCCCTTCAGTCTCTGTGCAGGTGCCAGCGAGCGCATCGCCTCACTGCCAGAAGAGGCAGGTAGCCCCAAATCTTCCTGTCTCCCCACCGCGTTTCTGTGGGACTTCTGAAGACTTTTCAAGCTAATTATTATCTAACCAGGCGCTGTTTTATTTCCTTATTTCATGGAATCACGACTGTTTGCGGTAACACGGGCTGACGTCGTGTTTGGACTGGAGTTCGCTGGACCAGGTCACACTGACTTTCTGTTACAGCTGGAGGCGGTCCAGCTCTACTCTGTCTGCGCCTGTGGCCGGGTGTGTAAGACCCGTGTCCACGTGTGGGCACACTTCCTACCTCCCCCAACCCCGCCCCGTAAATCTGACTGTGGGGCAGCACCAGCAGCCTGGCGCCCAGCAGGAGGCTCCCTGAGCTGAGCTGGGTCCCTGCAGGGCGGGTCCGTGAGGGTGGGGGCAGGGCTGCAGGCCGGTTCCTTCCTGTGAACGGTCTCCCCTCCCGGCCGGGTCCATGGTCCACCCAGCACCCCTCAGGAACCTGACCTCTGGCTGGGGCGCCCACTGGGTACCCAAAACCACAGGGTCATTTGTCACGTACTACGGGGGTGTATGGACAATGTCTGCTGGACTCTGCACTGGGAAGGCGGCGGGGAGGACACAGGAAGCACAGCGTGAGCTGCGGCCCCGTGGACGGCCCACCCCGGGGCGCATGTCACCGTCCATGCTGCAGGGCCGGGTCTGCCCGCCGCGGGGGCCTCTCCCTCAGCCCCTGAGGGCCCCTCCCTCCCCCGCCCCGCGCCTGCCCCAGACCCGCAGCACAGAGGCCGCCCCAGGGAGGGGCGCTGCAGCGGGCGCCGCGGGCCGGGCGGGATCCGGTGTCCGGAGGGGTCCCCGGCCCAGGTGTCCCTGCAGGCGGGTCCCCACCCGGGGTGTATGCTCCTTCTCGGGGCGCCGATGCCTGTTGAGATCTCCTGCCCCAAGCGCCTCACCCCTGAGCTCTGCGCATCTCTCCTTAGATATGGTCACCGCCTCCCTGGGGAGCTGGGTCAGTGCCAGGGTCTCACCCCCGCGGCCTGAGTTCGATCCCCGGCCAGGGAGCTTCCCACGGGGCGCCGCAGACCCCTCCTGTCTCCCCGCTCCCCCCTTAGCAGTGGGTTTCAGAGGACCCAACTGTTCTGTTCCCTGCTCTGTCTCTGGGGTATCCTCTCACGACGTCACCCACCCTACCTCTGGCCTGCACCCCAGTTCTTTTACGCAAAAATAAAGAAATCTTTCAAACATCAAGGCTGCCCACAGAAGCAAGCGGGGACGAGCGAACGAAGGTCGCGGGCGGTCACACTGCGCCTGCGCGAGACCCGTTTACGCGGGAGGGAGGCCCGGGCGTTCCAGGGGCTCCGCAACGGTGGATCAAACCTGACGGCGTTTTTGCACCTTTGCTGTATCGGGAGACAGGGCAGCGGCGATGACGGGACCTGACAACCTTGGCATTAACAGGTCACTGATGGGGCCTTTCTGGGAGGATTCACATAATTTATTGTAAAATGACGGGGTTACATTTTAATCGAGAGGTTTTGCCATGAAACCCTGCGTGATATCCGAGAGTCCTGTGGGGACTCTTATGCTTCCGAGCAGAGAAATGGGGCCACACTGCCCGCTCAGGGGCTCAGGGCTGGCAGTTGGCAGAAAGAACGAGAGACTGATCCAACATGGGTAAAGAACTCAAAATCAAGGGAAAAGAATAAAAAATCGGACAGAATCTGAATCTGAGCAAAGAGTCCCCAAGGAGACACAGAAGGCAACTGGGAGGACGCGCCACCCCATTTCCCCTGCAGACGCTGCCACACCCGGG
>PVIJ01024158.1:0-12877 GCA_004024925.1 Scalopus aquaticus
GGGGGTGGGGGAGGGAAGGAAAAGGGCACAAAATGGAATAGAAAAGAACACAAGGGACCATGGAGATGGATCACGGGTGAATTGGTGGTGGGCTCCCCAAGGGGAATACGAAATGTAAAAGACATAAATAACAATAAAAATATATATTAAAAAAATTACACAATTTAACACACACACACAAAAAGAAATATCATTTCTTCTTCTTCAATGTGATGAAATTCTGTTTTTCTAGACCTACGTCCTGATGCCTTTCCCAATTCCTCAAGCCCACTGATAATCACTGGTCAGCAAATTTTTACAAAAGTCATCTTCCTGAAATAAAATTAGTCATTTCCTATCAATTTTATGTGTTCAACACGAATATGACAGTCAAATTCTAATTTTGGCTCTAGTATTTTTTTTTTTGGTAATCTGCAATAAATTGATGTTTACATCACAAAATGCATGCCAATAGTAATTAGCCACACCATCCTTGGTTTCCATGTGCCTTTTGCTCCTGGTTCCACTGTGTCACACCAGGTGAGCTGAGCTGTCCCCCTCAGCCCAAATACCTATGTTGAAGTTCTAACCCCCAAAGCTGTGACTATATTTGGAGAGAGGGTCTTTAAAGAGGTAAGTAGGGATTGGGGATTAGGGGGTTGACACAGAGCAAAGATCATGTAATGATGCAGGGAGAAAATGGTCATCCGCAAGTCCAGGAGAGAGGCCTCAAAGAACCAATACTGAGGATACCCTGATCTTGGACCACCAGCATACAGAATCATGAGGAAATAAATAATGTTTAAGTCACCCAGTCAGTGGTACTTCGTTATGCAGTCCTAGCCAATACATCATATTGTAGTTGTGTGATATTAAAGCGATCACCTTGGGTTTGCTATTTTGATGACTCCATGCTTTCACACCTTTACACACGTTCTTCTATCAAGAATCTCTTTCTCTTGCCTAGATGACTCCTAACTATCCCCAAAAGATAGCTGAGGTGTCACTTCCCCTGGGAAACCCTCCTTAAACACTCCAACCACAAAGAATTACTTCCTCCACTGCTCTTTGTTTGTGTAGGCATAGGCATCAATTACAATCAATATAACATGGTCAGTGATAATGACAATTATTTGCCAATTTCTTGGGACTCCTATTTCTCAAAAACCACATTGATTTAATATTTCTATCCACCCCACTGGTCTTCCTTAGAATTCTCTTTTACATAAACTTTACAATTTGCAAGAGAAATCAAAAAAATACTTGGAAATAGAACAGAGGCAGATATGATTTTAATGTGAAACCTCAATGTTTGGCCACATATCTCCCACATACTAGAAGATGTGTGGGTGGTGGTTCTTTTCACTGCCAGTTTCTGCCACTTGAGTTTCAGAGGTGCTAACTTTGAGTGGAAAATGCCGGCTGGGGAAATCGCCTGCTCCTTTGCACTGTCTGTTAAGCATAATAGCAAACAACCTCAACAAAGGATAACTGTACACAAAGGTTGAACACACTGAACTCACTTCAACACACATTACTGAACACCCAACACACATAGGATCAGTGGTTTGGCTGGCAGCACCAATGGATAAAACAAGTTCAGGCACAGCTGAGAGGCTGTAGAGTCAAGTATAATCAGAGACAGAACCAGTAAGGTATGTGTGTGTGTGTGCATGTTTGCCTGTGTGTACGTGTGTGCACCTATGTATCTGTAAGATCACTAAGAGATTTAGTGCAAGGAATTGGCTTACACCAGGTGGGGACTGGCTAAGAAGTCCGAATCCCATAGGCAAGTCCTCAGGAAAGGCAGGCACCTGTTCAAAGGTGGGATATCCTCACTCAGGGAAGCATCAGCCTGTTTTAAGACCTTCAAGTACACTGAATCAGACACACCCAGATTATCTCCAATATTCTTACTTAAAGCCAACTGATTATGAACGTTAGTTACAACTGCAAAATACTTTCACAATGACCTCACTTAAACAATATTTATGTTTGATAAACATTATTGTCAAGATGACACATCAACATGATCATGATACTCCATCCTTTGTCCTCCTGGCACCCATTCACATCCCCTTAAACCACATGTAACCCCCAAATAAAGTCAGTAACAAAGTCGTACTTCCACTGACATGACAGGACTACCCCGTGCACATGTGAAAATACTCTGAACTGTTACCCAGAAGTGGATGGAAACAAAGTCTTTGGATGATGTGCCTATTTCTTCTGTAACTTATTCACTGATATACAAATAAATTATTATTAGCACATCTTACGTAAGATGATTAAAAACAAAAACAAGAAAACAAAAATTGACTGTAAATTGATTATATATGTGTACACATACAAACATTCCCAACAAAATAAGGAAGAAGGACTCATAACCATTAGAGTCCTTTTTTTTTGTAAGTGCCATCTGGACACTTGGTCAGAACTGGTCTTAAACCATCTTCTTCTGCCACCTACTCCACATTCCTTTTGCCCTCAGCAAGGACCTCAGCTGCCTGTGGTTCTGTGCTTGATGAGGTGACACAAAACTGCATTCCTGAGGAGCCTGGACCATAAACTGCTTTGAACTGACTTGTAATTTTCTACTACCCTACAGGACACGGAGTACTACAAGACGTTCTAAGGGATCTCTTACATTCCAGACACACTCTTCCTTACCACTATAGTGTGGCAGCAGCCCAATTTTCCCCGGGTAATCATGATCAGTCACTTCAGCCAATACAGTAACTCCTTCTTTGCCTGTTGATTGAGAGGCAATGAAGACCCCAAAGTGATCAGGGGGAGTCTCAACTACCAGTTCAGCAGAATCACTACTGGATCTGCTGTTGGGAGCATTCCTCCCACTGGAATTAAGAATTCTGGACCAGCAGAACCTCATGCCAAGGGAAGCAAGCATTCTCCTGGTGCATCACCAGGGGTAACAGTAATGAGCTACTTCCATTTCATCCCTTGATTGCTGGACTCATGCAGCCTGGCTGTGGAAGAAACAACATTTTGGATTCTGGCTTAGAGCACAGACTGTACCTGGAGAAATTACCCCAACTCCACAAACTTCTGGACCTAGCTGGCACTCTAAAAGCCTCTAGAGTCTTCTAAAGACCATTCCATCAATCTGTCAAGCCAGCGCTTCAGTATGATAGGGGATTGGAGAGGGAATGCAAGATGAATGGCTTCCAGAAGTATGGGCCCATCCGGTTCCTTGATCAGAGGTGAGTGATGTGGTGTGACACACAGTTACAGCAGATGAGGTGTTCTGTAAGTCCATGAATGACAGTTTGGTCAGAAGCACTGCCAGCAGAGGAGGTCCCAGGGCCATTGGTTCCTACCCATAAAGCATGACAAGGGTGGCTGGGGAAAGAGGTTGTCAGATATCTACAGAATGAGCCATATTCTCTCTATCTGATTATTAAAATCGTCCTCAACCTTTGGGGAGCATTCGTGTGAGACATACATCTTAAAGTCCTTTGCCACTTTGGAAAGGGCTATCCATAAACCTCTTTCCGAGATCTTTGTCACCAATTTCCCAATCATGTTTCTTCCAAGTCCTTGACTAAGTCCTTGACCATCCAATCAAACCACTGGCCATAAAGAGTGACTTGTTGTAGACAAATGAGCAAAATGAGCCATCAGATGCCACCAGGGGGATTTCCCTCCCCCACTTCCTTTAGGACTGTCCCGGAACGGGGCTATACATTGCAGATTTTCAGGGGTGCCTGAACACTGTGCAAAATCAACCACAAACTGGCCCCCATTTTCTCTTCCTCGGTCAACTAGTCATAGGAATCTCTGCACGAGGCCACAGGTAGAGGGTGGGAGCAAGAAGGTGGGGCAGCACAAGTGGGGACCATGCTGTTTGGGCTCCTTCTTCATGAAACTTACTTGTACCTTCAGGGCCTGCCCCACTTGATTGCATAAATGCCTCCCACTTCCTTTTGATAATGAAGTGCTGCTTTGCACACCCAACTTTATGGTTTAGTGGGCTGGGCAACACCCAGTTTATGATGGGTAGTTCAGGTCATATGGTAACTGGGTGGCCTGTGGTTAAGCATCAGTCTCTACTAACATCCATTACAAGTCAAAAGCTGTTTCTCCAAAGGAGCGTAGTTATCTGTGGAGGTTGGCAAGGAATTGCTCGAAAGTATTAAGGGAGTATCCCCCAGAGGGGCTGCCAAAAGTTCCAGACAACACTCCCAGCTGCTACTGACCATCCAAGCAGCCCTGGATCTGCTGGATCACACAGTCCAAGCAGCAGCTCACCAGTATGGGACTGGACCTGTTGCAGAACCTTGTTTTGTCGGGGTCACTTGGTGACCCAAATGAGGCCTCCAGAACAGAAAGAGACCCACTGGGTGCTGTGCCTCTCTTCTGGTGGTAGAAAGGGCCAGATTCAACAGCCCATCTTTCACCTTAAAGGGATGCTGCTACATGTTCCAATCCACTGGGACCCTAGAAATTGTACTAATGTGAAAGGCCCCCAAATTTCAGTGGGATTAACTGCCCATCCTGTGGCAGGAAAATGTCTCACCTGGATGTCTAGAGAAATTACTGCCTTCTGCTCTCCACCTCCAAACATGCCCGCAAGCTTGTAGCCTCTGTGATATCACTATGTGTCACTGATTTCTTTTAAAAAAACAAGCTGGCTGATGTTTACGATTCAGTGGTTCAGTCCGGCATTCTTTCAGTCTTGAACTGTCAACATGAGACTGTCTTTACCTTGGAAGCTTCATTAAATTGGGAGCAGATGACAAACCAGAAAAAAGCCCTGAAGACTTGAATTCTTACTGAGGTTCGTTGATTAGAGAACATTTAGTAATTTTTGTGGCTATACCTGGTCTAACTGTAAACAAGCTCAGTGGTTAAGATAGCTAGCAATCATGAGAAAAACTGTAGCCATTGCTGACCTAATAAAACTTAGTTAAAGAATTATTTACAGATTTCAGAATGACTTGACTTTTTTAAAATCTAGGGACAGAGGCGATTTTAATTCCTGCTGGATTAAAAAGTGAGTTTAGGGTCATATTCTCAACCTGTGCCTCAGTATGTGAAAGTTCTTGGATGTGTAGGACAGAACTACATATTAATTCACTGGTTCTACTCTGTGGGCATTCAGCTTTTGATAAATGCGACAGGAATTCTCAATGGGACTGGTGGGAAGTGAGCCAAGGTCAAAGTGACACTAAGGTGTCTTGCACCCAGCAGGCAAAGTGCTTGTTGCTTCACTGGTGGATGAAATAGACCCGGCTGGCAGCACAATGAAACCATCAGTGTTCAGGTGATCGAGGAAAGGAGAACTCACCTAGTGCCCAATGTTCGGCTATGGGTAGAGCTACACTGATGTCACTTCTGAGAACAGGAAAAAAATACACTGTTCCAAAAGATTTTCAAGTGAAATTCTATAGTCTGTCTCAGATTTTTAGACTGTGTCAGGCAGTCCTGTCATACTATTCCCCCTTGATCCAAACTCTCTTCTTGGGCACGGGTAAGCTTATTTCGGCTCCTTACTCAGTTCTCATTGGAGAGCACTAAGCGTGGATGACACAGGGTTTGGAGAATCACTCTCCTACTAGATTTCTCACTCCCAGACTAATTCCTGGACAATAGCTCTGAAAGGGAATAAAGGCACTCGGGTGCTGCCCTATTCTAGAGAGAAATAAAAAGACACAACTGCCACTTGTTTGTAGAACTTTGCTATTATTTTTGTGCACCAGACACTGATGGAAAAAAAACTTCCACTTATGAGATTCTATGGGTCACTGATTTAAGTTCCCACCTATATCCTGGAGATGTTGCCTCTCTGATTAGTAACCCCAGGGTTTGTGTGATGTGGGAGTGGAGGTGGGAGGAGCAAAACTGTCTTTTGACTTTTTATGGATGGGAATCAGTATTGTGAGGTCACCAAGGTTCTTTGGTGACAAGGGTGTTTGAAATGTGCATGTCTGCCACACAACTCACTGCCCAAAGTCCTCAAAGTGACCCAGGAGCTCCACGACATCAAGAAACGTCAGAGAGAGAGAGTCTGCTGAGAGAGAGTCTGCTCTCAGAAAGTTTGCTCCCGAACCATAAAAATCATGGTTTGAATTTTATTTCTTAAATACAGCCCCTCTGGGCAAATGTGAGTGAGTGAGTGAGTGAGTGAGTGAGTGAGTGAGTGAGTGTGTGTGTGTATTGTATTATTATCATTGAATCCATGAACAATGGCTAAAACTATGACATTTGTTTACTGTTTCTTAAGGACAAGGAGAAATGCTCTTCACTTCCAGAGGTCATGTGAAAGTAGGGAGACAAGCCCCAGAGCCTTAGAAATCTGGGGTTTAGTACCTTTGGCATCTTATAGTTTCTTGGGACCTCCATTTCACATCTGTAACAAAGGAAGGTAACAAAACTATATACCATCTAAGTTCCCCCACAAGCTAAGTCTATGAACTATTTAATAGACTAGGCAAGTTTAGAATCTATTCAGGCTCATAAAACTTAAAACTTTTCATAAATTATCTGTTAATTAAATTCATTAAGTTTTCTCCATTCCCAGTTTAACTCCAAATTATGCTGATTTTGTTAACACTGTGCTTAGTTAGAAAAATAAATGACCTTTCAGGTTTGGGAGAGGCAACACAGACTCACAACGAAGTCTCTAAGTTGGCAAGAATCAAATCACTCTGTCTTTTTATGTCAGGATCCAGGCCCTATTCCTTCGGTTAGCAACGCTGATGGAAAGTAGCAGAGCCACAGTCCTAAACTCTGAGTTCCCAATGCCACGTGACCCCACTGCCAGGTTGGACCGAGGTTGGACTCAGTGAAGTTTTCTGAGAAATGTGACAAGTGTGTGAGCCTCAAATTGGGCAAAACATGGGGACCTGTCATCAGACACACTTCAAGGTATCAGTGATTACAATAGCTACCCAGGGTTCCTTGTAAATCCTGAAGGGCAAAGTCAGATGGGCTTCAGACTTATGGATCCAGAATATAAATGGTGATGGTTTTAGTGATAGACCAACTCTACTCCAGTATATCCAGACTTGTTACCCCTTCCATTGTCTTTCTATTTTTCTTAGTGTCTTGTATATTCAGAAACATACACTAAGGGTCCTGCCTGGACTTTTTTGTTCAACCCAGTAATCCTACAACTCTGTATGTTGTGTACTAAACTCAGCCCATCTCTATAGAAGCATGCTATTGTGTCTAGGAGGTCAGCACTACCTCTGCAAGAGTCCTGTTTCCATTGTGTTCAGGTAGATTTGGGACTATCTCCATCAAGTAATATTTTTTGTGGTCCTATTGTGTATAAAACATTGAGCTAACAGTGGCATATCACAGTTATTCTTGAGTACCTGATGCCAGTTAACACTCAAAACTTGGGAAGGAATAGGTTATTTTTCAAAATTCACAAAGTTTTCAAAATTGTTGGCTTCTTATGAGAAAAGGTTGGAAGTTTATTAGGGGGGAAAAAACCCTGGTAACAGTTGATATGGCTCTCTCTAGCTGAGGGTGCAAAGAGTTTGGTGTGATGATGGTGTGTGTTTACTGGCAGAGAGTTGGAAAGAGGGTGGTAAGAATTCCTTCAAGGGTATATGCAGCCCAGAGAGGTCTAGACCAACAGGAATCCTAGGGTCAGTGTCCTTCAAATAGGGAGTAACAGACCATTTAGTGAACCCAGCAATCAATTGAGTGGGTTCTAACAAAGAGCCTTTTCCAAACTAAGTAGAAAACGAGGTTGGGATACTTAAAACCAGGTGAATACTATCTCCAGAAACTTTTGTTTCTCATTTACATGTATGTGTACATGTGTGTTTGTGTGTACACAACTTTATACACACATGTTCTGATACAAAACTATTTCTCAATGCAGAGATAGTGAAAATATCTGGGAAACGCTAATCTGGATGAACTTGGCCTGGGGACTAAATTTAAAACTCACAACTTAGGTCATAATTTTTACAAGGTGTTATGCTTTACCTTTTATAGACAATGACTTCAAAATGAAATTTGTTCAATATAAAATTTCATGCGGGGAATCAAATCTTCACACCCTGTCTTCATTTCCACTGAATCATATCACTTGATATTTCTCAAGTGCCTTTCACATCATTTTGAGGAAGTGGGAGTGATGGTGAAGTCAGCACTTGCTCTCTGCATCAGAGATCAGAGACATGAAGCAGGTGGGACAAGAGCAGATGACAAGTAAACAAGGAAACCAGCTCACTGAACTCTGAGGCTGAACTCCAGTCACTGTGGTCAGAGACAGAGACTATTGTGGAAAACTCTAGGTCTCTCCATCACTTTTTCAGGGATTCCTTCCCTAGAGAAGCATCCAAAGTTTGTGTGAAGCACTAGGGTATTAGGCAAAATACTGAAAACGGTCATTTTAGAAGTTCAGGAAAAGGGTTGTATTATGTTCCTTCACACATCATATGGGACATTTTAGAACTTGTAAGTAATCTCCAGAAGCTTCAAAGGATGAAGAAATGATAGGATTTAAGGACTCTTTCCACACATTCATTATGATAAATTCCCTGTGGTGAGTGAGAACACAGAGACAGTTCAAAATATATTTGTTTTAAATGAAGTTGGTAGCAGAGAGGGCAAATGCTATTTTCCCACAAACGATACTAGTAAACGTCATTAAATTTTGGTTATATGCCAAGCTTAAAGTTTTACACACAGTATCTTACAACCACTCTGTAAGTTACTATTTTCCACATTTATGGATGAGGAAATGGAAACTCAGAGAGGTGAAATGATTTGCCTGGTGTGACATGGCCAGGTAAGTGTCAGTGCTGAGTCTGTCTCAATCCAAATACCACGCTCTCCACCATTTTGCTGGACTCTGAAAGTGTGTCTTGGTGAAACCAATCAATTGATGGCTCACTCTTATGTGAGGCCTAGAAGTCCTGGAGTCTGAGTCTCATTCACTTACTTATAAGCCATGAGACTTTGTGCAAGTTTCATAATCTCTGTTCTCTTGCCTATAATATCGGGACAATCATAGTACATTTGGAACTGACATTTAATGATTAAAATTGCTGATAAGCATTTAGCACAATGCCAAGTATATGGTAGGCACTCAAAAAACACGAGCTGTTATAGCACTAGCTGGTATTAAGGAATTCACTGACTCCACAAGTGGCTATGTCTGGATTTTACATGGCACATCTTAGTTACTGTGAAAAATTAAAAAGAGATGATGAGGGAGAGAAGGAAAAGGAGAACAGTGGGATGCAAATATGGAAACAAATTAGGAGAAAAACAGAGAAGAAAAGGAAAAAAGAATGTAGCAAGTATATAATGAGAAAGACAAATAAGGAGCTTTAGATATTCCACAGTAATTCAGATTTACACAAAAAATGTAAATAAGGTATCTATATCCAGTCTCAGAAGACATTAAATCTCATTGGCATATGGGGTTATTCTGTGTAGTGTTAACCCTTCCAAGTTGTCTGCAACTCTAGACAAACACACAGACAGGTAACACTAGTTAACAGTAAGATCGTTACTGACTTTAAAAGGCCCTAATCTGTAGTATCTAGGTGTCCTGAACATGAATATAACCCTGAAATTTTTTATTAGCTCCTGTTTTGAAGACATTTCATATAATTCATTTTATATGTTTCACCGTGTCAATTTATCCAGTAGGACTGCAACAACATCCTAAATCAGCCTAGAATGATGTCATATTGCATCGCATTGCATAATACCATCATGCACACATCATCCAGAGTTGATTGCACCATTTTCTGATGCAATGCAATACTACTGCCAGGCGGCTGCTGAAGTAAGCTGACTTCAGCAGTGCACTAGATAAAACCCTGTTGGAAAGGTTGAGCATTGAAAATATTTCACTTTGTGTGAGACAGTTTAAGCTACTGTTCCATAGAACTGTTATTTTATCCATTTAGGCACAATACAGAACAGGAATGCCTCGAAAGTGCGTTAATAGCGTGGACAACTTCTGCTCTATTTGTGGGGAAGTGACATTTGCCAACCAGAAGAAAAGTATCACTTCCCAAGTGAAGAAGGCTTATCATCTTTACTTTGGATGCAAGGTTGGTGACCAAGACAAGCCTTGGGCCCCACATATATGCTGTGCTACATGGACAACACAGCTTTCACAGTGGCTAAATGGCAAAAGATCATCAATGCCGTTTGCAGTTCCCATGGTGTGGAGAGAGTCAAGCAACTACATGAAAGACTGCTACTACTGCTTGGTTCCTCCTCTTTCTGGCGGAATAATGAAGCAAAAGAAGTCGAGAACAGTCTACCCAAACATTCCATCTGCATTGAGACCAGTTCCACATGGTGAGGGACTTCCTATTCTAGAACCTCCAGCAGAATATTCTCTTGATTCATCTGATGAGGACAAGGGTGAGCTGACCTGTTCTTCCCCTGTTCCATCAGCATGCAGTGATGCAGGTTTTTACTGTGGTGCATCATCAATCCCACACAGACTAACACAAAAAGAACTAAATGACCTGGTTCGTGATTTGCACTTATCCAAAAACAAGGGAGAATTAGTAGGATCAAGACTCCAAAAATGGAATCTTCTAGAAGATGATGTCACAATTACTTTAGATCGAAAGTGCCACCAGCAGTTGGAACCTTTCTTCAGAAAGGACAGTACTCTTGTATTCTGTTCCGATATTGAGGGCATCATGAATGCCTTAGAAATCACTCATGACCCACAATAACAGAGACTATTTCTAGACTCTTTGAAAGTGAGTCTTAAGGCTGTGCTTTTGCACAATGGAAACCGTCTTCCATCTATTCTATTCCTCAACAGCTGTACAAGAGACAAGTTAAGAAATCTAAGAAGTAGTCTATGACTTGATTTTTTACAGGTATTAACTGTAAGCCTATTATTATTGGCATGCATTTCATGATGTAAATATCAGTTTATTGCATATTACAAAAAAAACTAGAGCCAAAATTAGAATTTGACTGTCGTATTTGTGTTGAGCACATATAAATTGATAGGAAATGACTAATTTTATTTAGTAACATGACTTTTGTAAAAATTTGTTGACCAGTGTAATCTTTGTAATGTAGCAGATACACAGGCAATAAGAGCCACATACAATTTAAAATCAGAGTTCAAAAATAAGGCAACTTTTTTCTAGGAGGACTAGAAATCAACCTATCTCCCAACAGAGGCTACTAAATTCTGCAAATATGGTGCAAGGCTCTGGGGAGAAGGACAAACAGTACGTTCTGAGAGGCACCCTCCTCCCTCCAACATGATCCAAGAAGCTGGAGTGGAGATGGAGGCTTCAGCTGATTCTGAAAGATAACTACTAAGGCCGGTGTGCCTGGTATTTGAGTGAAAGTTAGTGCCTCTAAATAATGCATGGCTAAAAGATAAACTTATGCCATTTGCAGCAGCATGGGTAGATCTGGAAGGATTATGCTACCCAAAATAAGCCTGAAGGAGAAAGATAAATACCGGATGGTGTCACTTATTGATTATAGAGAAACCAAACAAAGGGTCTGACAAAGATAAACATTAAAACCAAGCCTTGAAAGCTGACCTGAGACATTCAGAGGGGTAGGAGGGCAGGGAGGGGTGAGAGAGCACAATGGACTTTGGTGGAGGACTGTGGCACTCCGGGGGTGGGAATGCTATGGTGACTACACCTGAGGGGGAGATCCTACACTGCCTAAACACTAACAAGGATGAAAAGCAATGGTACTTCAATTTAAAAAAAAAAAAAAAAGGAAAAAATGATGCATGTCATCTCTCCAAGCAGACTATACTCTCCATGAAAGCAGGTCCTGGTACCCCTGATGTGACCTACCCAATAGTGGTGGGAGCAAAAGAGCCTTTAATAAAGAAATACTTCCTGCCGAGTTATAATTCTAACTAACTAAAAGAGAGCAGATTGATTTTCCAAAGTTCAAAACAGAGTCTTTTATGTATGAGCCACAGTTTTGCTTTAGTAAAGTCAGTAAGCTGACTCAAGAGGAGTTATTTCGAGAAATATTTTCTAAAAACCGGAATGAAGGAAGCCCTGACACCAAATCGCACTGTGCTGTCCTCCACAAGCTCCTTCCTGTCCAGTGGGAACAAATTAAGTTCCCAGTCTGTATGTAAGGAGAGTCTGTATCTGGGCGATACACGGGGAATTCTCTAATGGGATCCCACGATCCCGCCAGTTGGAAGATTAATTCCACATTCTGGCACTGCTGTGATGTTTTATTCATTTTTTTTTGGGGGGGAGGGGTGTATTGTGACAGCATAATCTCCATAGGAAGGGGCATTTCCAGCTTCTCTGCCCCACCTAAGGAAGTGTGGAGATGAGTGGAGGGGAGAAGCTAGGGAAGAGGCTTGGAGAGAAGACTTGGACACAGAGAGAAGAGTTGGAGGAGACATGGAGCAGAGACATGTGAAGAAAAAGCCACACTTGTTTCTCAGCCTTGGACTTGCACCAGGGACTTGGGGGGACACAGAGGAGATTCTTGGAAAAGACTTGGGTGAGACCCCTCTGGGGAGGCTGACAACGGCAGCCTTTATCTTGACTTGTGCTTTGGTTTTGCTCCTTTCCTTCCAGACTTGCCTGAACCCTCCTGCCCCTTTCCGATGGGTCCCCGCTGGAAGGTGCCTTAGACTTGTGGCAGGCTTTTGGGTTTCAGCAGCCTCCCATCAAGCCGACCCTGTTTGACTGGGCATTTACTCACAGGGGATGGGTAACTTCGGGTATTTAAATGGGAAACTATAACCTTGCCTTTCTTCTCTCATTAAAGTTCTTTTCTTTTTTTTTATTTATTTATTTTTATTGTTATTTATGTCTTTTACATTTTGTATTCCCCTTGGGCAGCCCACCACCAATTCACCCGTGATCCATCTCCATGGTCCCCTGTATTCTCCTCTCTTCCATTTTGTGCCCTTATCCTCCCC
>PVIJ01024159.1:0-12874 GCA_004024925.1 Scalopus aquaticus
TAAAAAATACACACAGTTATACACAATGGAATACTATTCAGCATTCAAAGAAGATAAACACATGCAATTTGCAGCGACATGGATGGAATTAGAGGGGATCATACTCAGTGAAATAAGCCAGAAAGAAAGAGAAAAATATCGAATGGTTTCACTTATAACAGGACTATAAAGAAACCAAATAGGAGAGAGACAATCAGTGGGGGAGGGGGGGAGGCGGAGGGAGGGAAGGAAAAGCGCACAAAATGGAATAGAAAAGAACACAAGGGACCATGGAGATGGATCACGGGTGAATTGGTGGTGGGCTACCCAAGGGGAATACAAAATGTAAAAGACATAAATAACAATAAAAATATATATTAAAAAAAAGTACACACAGTTGCTTCACTACTGGGCATTTAACCAACATGAAAACTTGTGTCTACACAACACAACCTGTATCTGAAGCTTTACTCATGAGCACAATAAGTTGTAAACAATCCAGACATCCTTCAATAGGTGAATTGTTAAGCTGTGTAATAATCATTCAATGGAAAAATACTAAGCAACACAAAGGAATGCCTACTGATACACATAAAAATCTTGAATTTGTGAAACCTGAGTTTATGGCAAGTGAAAGAGGCCAAAAGATTACATACGGTATGATTCTATAACATTCTTAAAATGACAAAATATAGAAACAGGGAAGGAGTGACTGGGGGTGGAGGGGTTGTTTGGCCATAGCCAATACAGGATCCAGTGGTGATTCAGTTTCATGACTGTATTAATGTCAATATGAGTTATGACTTTGTACTTTGATTTTCTGAACGTGACCATTGGGGGAACCTGGAGAAAGGGACAAGTGACAAGTGCATGTGAAACCACACTGATTTCAAAAGAAATTTCCCTTTGAAAAACATGGAACACCAAAAAGTGTGGGGAAATAAATTTCACATTCATAGTGATTATGTCATGAGTGTGTGTTTATACCCTGAAACTATTTCTGAAATAAGACATATTGGGTTGGATTTTAAAGGGAAGAACTAGAGATTCAACCATGAACAAAGCCATGAGATTAAGAGCTAGGAAATGATGAAGGGAGAATTGAGTGATAACTGAAGGTTAAAGTTGTACCTTATATAAAGGATTCTCCATTTGGGAAGCATATTGGAGAGAATCGGGAGAGGAGACAGGTTCCAAGTCACCAGGATGCTGAGTTTCCTCTCTGCCTCTTGGCCTTTCTATAATTCAGGGTCCCCACCAAGCCCTAAGCACAAGGCAGAAGAGATCAGGCTCAGTCATTCATTTAATTTCAAGCTTTATTCTCATTATACTGGGTTACATTGGGTTGGGAAAAGAATGAGTCCTACAGAGAAGTACACAGTGCCATTGTCATGCAAATAGGACCAAGATCCAGGTTCGAATTGTTTTGGATCTCAGGCAGAGTCAGTGCAAGGTGACCACTGCTGCTGGGGGCTGTAGGTCACTGGGAAAAAGGCAGAAACCAGGCTTGCACCTGACCATGGATGGTTCATGTTCCAGAGCTGCCATCCGGGCACCTGAGGAACTTCTACAAATATCACAGGTTGGGGTGGACACAGTAACTCCTCACAGTGATCTGCCCAGGTCTGGGCCTGATACTCAGGAGGTAGGAGATGAGAGGGCAGGTCGGTCCCCTCTGCTAAGAGGGCTTCTGAAAGAGAGAAAAACAGACGAGAGAACTCATGAGGGCTATCACCCACCCTCTCCCTGAGTCTTTGTCTATGACCAAACCCTGCCTTCTCTGAACAAGTCCTTGCCCTCTTTCAAGTCCTCTCTGAACAAGTCCCAGTGAAAAATCCCTCAGACCACAGCTTTGGGCACGTCATTGAGGAGTGAGGAGGAGAGAGAAGGCAGGTGCCTCCTCAGATCATCCAGCCCCTGGTGCTGTGTGCAGAGAGCCTGTGGGAAGGGGGCTGTCTCACCAGTCTGCCCTGCTCAGGGCCCCGTGGGCGCTGGACTACTCACTAAAGGGTCATGAAGATGACAGAGAAGAGACACACCTGAGAAGTCTTCCATTTTTCCATGTCCCATGATCCGGTGAAGGGCCTCTCCAAAAGGACAGGGTAAGGGTTCACTTCTTGACCTCTGGTTGGCTTCATAAATCGCCCAATATAGATCGTACATGCTCACAAGCATCTGGAGACACTGTGGCAAGGTCTTCTTTATGCCTCTGTACTTGAGACACTGAGCAATTGCTTTTGCTGCTCTGTGATCATTCCTCAACTCTTTACATTCAAGGAATTCCCATTCCTGAAGGAAACTTCGAATTTCACGGTCACTGCAAGGTTTAACACACAGGTCTGAGAAGGAGGGAGGAAGGTGGTTGCCTTGGGCATAACTCCTGTGCACACTAAAGGTTTCTCAGGGACCCTCCCTCTACATTGAATGGACCAAACATGACTTTGTCCATTTAGTGAGTCAAAGTAAAGCCATCAAGGACAAGTGCAGGGTTTCAACCTCTACACAGCCCTGATACTCAGATATCTGATACCCCACCTCATAGTGACAGGGATAGGTCAGAGAACCTCTGGGAGCCTGGATCTGTCCAGATTCATTCAATTAAATTTCAGAGACTATTGACAGGATTTTGGTTCGTTTTCTCTCTGGGAGGACTCCCTTGATGTGGAGGTCACGCCCCCTCCCCCCATGAGGATTTTCTCCAGCTTCAGGTCACTAGAGTTGTGGACAGTGGCAGAGAGCTCCTGGGACCCTGAGGACAACCTTTCAGTCCCAGAGCTGTTCCCACCTCAGATTCTGGAAGATACTGGGGTTGAGACTGAAGTTTTCTCTGTCATAAATGACTTAGAAAATTGTACCTGTGAACTTTTGTGATCTTTGGGTTTCTTTTTCTTCAACATCCTGAGCATGCTTAGTGATTTCAGTCTGAAGAGTAACTTTCTATGTTAAATAAAAGGGAAATATTCATATTTTACAGGAAATCTCTTAATGATTTTGGTGTGATCAATGAAATAACATATCATAGGATTGAAAATAGAACTCAAACAGTCTCAATTCCTAAGAACTGATCTATAATAATAGAAAACATCACTTCAAACTCTTCTCAAGGGAATTTTTTCAAAGCAAAGCAGGATTTTCCCTCCCATCACCCCTGCATTGTAAAAAGCCAGAGCCAGTACAGAAATGAGTTTTAGACACTGGGCAGTAGGAAGAAGCATGGGACAGTAGTTGGAATGCAGAAAACAAATGTGGGGAATTAGAGTGTGGTCTTCCTGAGTGACACTTGGGGAGGGAAGGCTGCTGGGCATCACAGTAGTAATTGAAGGGAAGACAAAAGAGAGCAGGGTGGGGGCAAGTTAGGTTGGGGTGCCATCTTGGATCTACTCTAAGCACAGGTGAGCTCATGAGCAGAGGTTGCTACCTGATCTGGGTATGAATCACAGAAAGGGGCAGGCTGGCAAAAGCCTAGCGCCACTAGAATCGGAAAGAATCTGTGAGTCTGTGTCCCCAGTAGTCCAAGTGGTCAGATCCCTCCTCTACTGGGAATGAGATGCAGTTCAGAGGGTTTTGCCTCAGCAGTGGGGTCCAATTATGCACATGTTGAAGTCCTTTCTGGTCACAAAGATTAAACATGGTCTTTCAAAACATCAAATGATTCCAAATAAACACACCAGAGAAGAAACCCAAAATTTATTTAATACTTCACACCCCATACACCCCAAGTTACACATAGAATTACCAGGTTAAATAAAAGAAAAAAGTAACTTGACACCCATAGAAAATATTTCAATAAATCAGAAATGATGCAGAGAGTAGAACTGGTAGAGGACTTGAAAACAGGCATGAGAAACCGACTCCCTGTGGTCAAGAACAGGGCTCGATAAGAAGAATCAAAGTACAGTGGAGAGATAAGATGGCAGATGGACAGGATGCTTGAGTCATTGCTTCCTTCAGGGACACTAAGGATAGGTATTTGGAGGAAGCAGTCACATCTGGATCATAGCTGGGACTTGAGGACAGTGTCTTAGCAGGGCAGAGACAAACCATCTAAAAGGCTAGGAGAAACTTAGAAACAGTTAAGTCAGAAACTGCCAGTTCACTAGAAGGGTTACCTGCTCTTTCTTCAGTCTCCTGGGATCTCTTACAGTCCCAGTCCAGGACTGACCATGCCTGTTTCTCAGTGAGAGCATACCCTGTCCAATTAAGGGCACCCTAGTAGTTGGTGGCTGGTGACCAGTTTCAGCACTGTGGAGGACCACTTGCCTAACCCCCACGCAATCTCTGGGCTTCCAGGGTTGTCTGTGCCCACCTTGAGGAGCCTAGGTGATGGCCTAGACCTAGCATGATCTTTGGAGCTCACTTACTCTGGTGTTTCCCTGCTCCTCTGGTGAGAGTGCATAGCCTCCGGGAATATCACTGGTGTACTTTTCTGCAAGTGACTTCTGGATGGGAAAGCTGGGGAAGCCACCTCCCCTGCCATCTCCCTCTTCCTTTTCTCCTTCCCACACCAAGTGACCTCCAGGGCCTTCTCTTGGAGTGTATGGTTGGAGGCTGTGGTGACAAAATTATGTGTGGCCTGCAAAATAATGCAATATGGTTTTTATGACTGTCTTGGGTACATGCCTTGAGGAGGTGGTAGGGGCATAGGTTTGGACCTAACATCCTTGGTCTTCTGGAGGAGTGCAGATCCTCTGGGCATATGACTTATATCCTTACCTGCAGGGGACTACTAGACAGGCTTCAGAAAGCCAGGTGACTCACACATCCCTTCTCACTGTTCTACCTCCAGGTGAGCTTCCAGGTTGAATACCAGAAACTGCTAGTTTCCTCAGTGAATGCGACCTGCTAGCAAAATAGCAAAGGGCATCTAGGGTGCTGATGGCCATCCTCTGCTCATGAAGAATTAACAGCATTAAAATGGCCATCTTACCCAATGCATATAGATTCCATGCAATCCCTCTCAATGTTTCAATGGCATTCTTCAAAGAAATAGAAGAATCATTATGGAAATCCCATGAAATCATAAAAAACCCTGAAATAGCCAAAGAAATCCTTACACAAAAGAAAAATGGGTGTATCACACTCCCAGATTTCAAACTCTACTAGTTATAGTAGTCAAACAATATAGTACTGAAATAAAAACAGATACATTGACCAATGGAATAGAATCGGGAGTCTGGAAATAAATCCATACAGATATCGATTAAACCCAAACCTATATAGATTAAACTGTATGGATAGTTGTATCTATAACAGAGGAGCCAAAATTATACATTGGAGAAAGGAAAGTCTCTTCAACAACTGATGTTGGGAAAAGTGGATGGCCCATGCAGGAGAATGAAATTAAAATCACCATCTCACATCTTACACAAAAATTAACTCAAAATTGATTAGAGAATTGGATGTTAAGATTTAAACCCCCCCCAAAAAAAAGATTTAAAACCATAAAATACATTGATGAAAATATGGGTAAGACACTTCAGAAATTGCCTTCAGGAATGTCTCTGTAGATTTGTGTGCAACAGCAAAAGAAGCAAAAGTGAATATATATAAACTGGACTACATCAAACCAAAAAGTTCTGCACAGCAGAAGCAAATAATCATTAAAGCAAAAACAGACCCTACTGAATAGGAGAAAATATTTTTATATCATATATGTGACAAGGGGCTGATTTAAAAGATCTCATACAACTCAACAAAAAGAAAACAACCTAATCAAAAAATGGGCAGAAAAGCTTAGTAGGCATTTCTCCAAAGACGTGCAGATGGACAACAGGCACATGAAAAAATGCTCATCACTAATCACCAGGGAAATGCCAATCAAAACCATAATGAGGAGGCCTTCCTGGGGGTTCAAGGGGTTAAGTCTCAGCACTATGAAGCTACTGCCAGTCACTGCAGTGTGAGTTCCACTGGGGCCAGGGAGCTGACCCACATGGCACAGCAGACCTCTCCAGTCTCACCCATTGCTACCCTCAGCAGTGTATTTAAGTCAATCTGTCTGTTCTGCTCCCCACTCTGTCTCTGGTGAATCCTCTCACCCCTCACCCCACCTCTGGCCTACACCTCAGCTCTTGTATGCATAATAAAATAAATCTTAAAAAAAAACAAAACCATAATGAGATACCACCTCACCCCTGTGAGAATGACCCATATTAAAAAATCCAGGAACAATAAGCGTTGGCTAGGATGTGGAGAATAGGACACTTGTAACTATTGATGGGAATGAAAACTGGTCTATTCCCTGTAGAAAACAGTGTGGAGGTTCCTCAAAATATTAAAAATGGATCTACCATGTGACCTAGCAATTCCACCCCTAAGTATTTACTCAAAAGAATGCAAAAACACTAACTTAAAGGGATAGATGCCCTTCCTATGTTCACTGCAGCAACATTTATAATAGCCAAGTTATGGAAGTGACCTGAGTGCTCAGAGACAGATGAGTGGATAAAGATGATGTGGATTAAGATGGTCAATATAGAAGTAAAATTAGTAATTAAAAAGACAAAATTTTGCCATTTTGGACAACATATTGATAGATGGAAGTGGAAAGAATAAATGCTAAGTAAAATAAGTCAGAAGGAGAAAGACAAATACTGGATGGTTTCACTTATATGTGGAAAATAAAGTGACAAAACAAAGAATCAATCAAAACAAACCCAATAACAAACCCTAGAAAGCTGTCTGTTAAATTGAGCTTACCAGAAAGGGAGGTGGAGGGTGGGGAGGTAACTGTGGAGGGAGCCCAGTGGACTATGGTGGAGGACCATGGGTACCTTGGTGGTGGTGTGGTAACATACACCCAGGAGGTCTAATCCTAAACCTCTGAATCACATACAATGTTGTAAACCAATAAAACAAAAAGATACAAAAAGGACCTAAATGGAACTGTTGGTGAAAAACCAATAACTGGTAGAAATATCAAAATGGACATATTAAAACCAGGAAAAATCCACTAAAACCAGGAATTTGTGGGGAATATTCCAGTAAGAATGTGAGAGACAGTACAGAACAGCTGTTGAGATCATCGTTTTAGGGTCTGGGTTCCGGATCCCAGATTTAAAATGACAACTATGGGTTCATTTGTAAAGGGGTTATCCTGCTGTGCCTCAGTTTCTTTTGTCATTTAAATAAAACCGTAACACATGCATTCAGGCTTGCCTTGAAGATAAAATGTGTTCATATCTATAAGGAACAGAAAAACTTGCATGGCACACATATTTAAGGTTGTGAAAATGTTTATGACATAAAATGCAGACAAATAACCCAGCCCTCCTCTCACATCACAAGAAAAGCAGGTTCACTGTGACTCACCTCCATTTTTATTCTGAATTTTTTGGGCAGCCACAGGGTCTAATTCAGGGTATTCAATAGCTGTCTCTCTGCCTTGCGGAGTTCAGGAGAGCTGGATGTCCTGGAGTACAGAAATGTCTGTCTTCTCTGAGGGGTATGGGAGGCACAGCCCCTTTAAAGTCCTCAAAACTGATTAGATTAGACCCACCCTATAGAATCTCTTGGGATTAACTGAAATTAACACTTTAATGACACCTTCAAAATCCCTTTAATGCACTATCTAAAATAGAGTTTGAAGACCTGGGATAGGCTCAACTCCAGAACAGCTCCAGTATTGATTCCAAGGGTCTCTGGGCCCCAAATCCACAAACGTACAGTAAGAAGTTGTGGCATTCCTAAATAAGCCAACCCCCTGCATGGTGAGAGTTAAGGGCCAGGGAAGCTCTTAGGTTTGGCATGACAACTATGTGTGATTTGTGGAGGATACATTGAATGGAGGGCTAGAGGAGAGGCCAGATTCTGCTTGCTGGGGATGATCACAGATTACACTGGTCAACAAATTTTGATGAAAGTCATATCACTGAAATAAAATTAGTCATTTACTATCAATTTGTATGTGCTCAACACGAATGTAACAGTCAAATTCCAATTTGGCTCTAGTTTTTTTTGTAATCTGCAATAAATATATATTTACATCACAAAATGCATGCCAATAGTAATAGAACTACAGTTAATACCTGTAAAAAATCAAATCATAGACTACCTCTTAGATTTCTTCGCTTGTCTCTTGTACAGCTGTTCAGGAGCATCTCTGGAGAGTGTCTAGCAGTAGTCAGCCAGCATTGTAGTGGACCATTTTTCCTAGTATCTTTGTTCCATTGATGCCATGTCTTATGAAAACATTCACCAAGTTCATCACTAACCATACTACAGTTTTCAGGGAAGAAATCCAGATGGGAATGAAGGAAGTGGATCTTTGGAGACATATTGCAGCCAAGTTTCTGATACTGCATCAGCATGTCTTCTACTAGTTCCTTGTAGTTTTCTGCCCTAACATTCGCAAGAAAGTTTGTAGACACCAGGTGAAAAGCATTCCATGCTTGTTTCGCATCACCCTCCAACAAGTTTTTGAACTGGTCATCTCAATGCAGACAGAATGTTTGGGTAGACTCTTCTCGACTTCTTTTGCTTCATTATTCCACTGGAAAGAGGAGGAACCAAGCAGAAGTAACAGTCTTTTACATGGTTGCTTGGCTCTCTCCACACCATGGGGATTGCAAACAGTATTGGTGGTCTTTTGCCATTTAACCACTGTGAAAACTATGTTGTACATGTAGCACAGCATATATGCGGGGACCAAAGCTTGTCTTGGTCACCAACCTTGCATCCGAAGTAAAGGTTATAAGCCTTCTTCACTTGAGAAGTGACACTTTGCTTCTGGTTGGCAAATGTCACTTCTCCACAAATAGAGCAGAAATTGTCCACGCTATTAACACACTTTCGAAGCATTACTGTTCTGTATTGTGCCTACCTGGATAAAATAATAACAGTTCTATGGAATGGTAGCTTAAACTGTCTTGCACAAAGTTTGAAATATTTTCAATGCTCAACCTTTATGACAGGGCTTTGTCTAGTAAGCTGATGTCAGCTTACTTCAGCAGTTGCCTGGCAGTAGTATTGCATTGCATCAGAAAATGATGCAATCAACTCTGGATGACGTGTGCATGATGGTATTATGCAATGTAATGCAATTGTACATCATCCTAGACTGATTTAGGATGTTGTTGCAGTCCTACCAGATAAATTTACATGTTGAAACATATAAAATGAATTATATGAGATATCTTCAAAACCAGAGCCAATAAAAAATGTTCAGGGTTATATTCATGTTCAGCACACCGAGATACTACAGATTAGGGTCTTTTAAAGTCAGTTATGATCTCACTGTTGACCAGTGTTATAGAGATGGAGTGGGACTCACCATGAAAGGCTTAGTTTGAAAGAAGGTTTAGGGAGGGGAGGAGAGAGTTTTAAAGAATCTCTTACAAGAAGAGAGATTTTGATAGGGAACTAGGGAGGAAGGAAAGGGCCCATACCTAGTCTAGGAATCTGCACTGCACTGCAATCTAGCATAGGCTGCACATATGCACTATGACTCATAGTGCATGACTCATAATCTGTTTTCTTTAAACTAAAACTGTCATTTTGAACTGAGATTCCTGCCCTGGTGATGCCCAAATGAATGTTCAATATTCATGCTATCACGTGTATCAAGGTCAAGTTAACCAAGAAGCTGATAACAAACTCTTTGAGGGTTTGTTATACCCTCAAATACCTTGAATACCAAGAACATCAATTATGAAGGGCTGTTCTGATAAACTGATTCAACTATGATGGGTTGTTCTGATGGCCTGTTTGCTTATGACTGTTTTTAACTCATTATAAAAAGGTCAGCTTGAGATGAGTTGGGAGAATGGTCTCTCTGTCCTCTCAGAGACCAATCTCCACAGGAGAAAGGTCTCTTTGGGGGGCTATCCTCTTTGTTCTCTCAGATCAATGGTCAGGGATCTGAAAAATAAAAGCGCTTATAGAGTCAAATCCTGCCTCTGCTTACTGGATTTTTGATAGTCACAGGAAGCAGAGTCCAGCCCTATTCCTAGTAACTATTTGAGGTGTTTAACTGAAGTTGGAACCCAATGGTAGAGAATGGGAGCGGCGTTAATCTATGGGACAACTGAAGATAGGAGATAAGGAAGGTCTTTAGTAAATTCATCAAGAATGTTAGTGACACAATGTGTACATTTGTGGGGGGGGCTCAGAATATCAAATGCCATCCAAATCATTATGAACCTTCCCCAGCATAAATTTCAAAACTCAGAATCCATCCAAAAATTGTCCATAAATATCCCTAATACTTCAGATTTATGGTAGTATATCATGGGAAGTCTGGGGAGGGTGGTAGTACCATCTTAAATCAGTGCAAATTCAATATTTATTGGGTCTGGAGGCATCCCTCATTCTTTCCACGCCACCTAAAATATTACATTCTCTTTATTTTCACAGAAAGATTTCTCCTTCTGTATATTTATGCCCATATAGTCAGGGAAACTCCTAAAGACACAGTCTATTTCCCACTTATATACTCTACGCTGGTTACCTACAGGGCCATCTAAGACAAAAATCTGATCTTGTTACCCACACCTCAAAGGGGAATACAAACCTAATATTCCTCTCCAAGGGAAGAGACTAGGGACTGATCTACAAATGCCTTCATGAGATTTGGGATTTGTTCAAGAAGGGCAGGTGTATTTAAAGATTTCATACAAATTAGATGCTGATTGTTTTTCTAAGAATGGGTATTAACTATTAAACCTTAGGGAAAAATCTTCCAAATTAAGGGAAAATATTTTAATAATTCATTAAAAACAAATTATGAAGTTTCTGGGATGAATGTTTGAATTAAGGGTAAGATTGGAAGGAACATTTGTTGAAGTTAATGCACATGTCAGGTGACATCAAGTGTTCCTAGGTAAAGAGAATCTCAGGGGTCAATATATGGGTATTTAAAGCAGTGTGGAGGTTGCTTGAAAGACTAAAAATGGATCTTCCATAGAACCCAGGAAGTCCACTCCTAGGTATCCACCCAAAGGACACAAGAACACTAATTCAGAAGGAAACCCTTACTCCTATGTTTATTGAAGCACTATTAACAATAGCCAAGATATGGAAACAACCAGAAACAGATGAGTGGATCAAGAAGATATGGTATATATACATAAGATGTGGTATATATACATAAAGGAATACTACAGCAATCAAAAAAGATAAACTCATGCCATTTGCAGCAATATGGAGCTGGAAGGGATAATGCAAAGCAAAATAAGTGAAGGAAAAAGATAAATACTGGATGGTATCACTTATGCATGGAATATAGAAAAAACAAAAACAAAGGGTCAGAGGCAAACTATAAAACCAACCATTGAAAATTGACCATGTATCTTAGACATCCAAGAGGGAATGGGGAGGGAGAGAGAGAGGGAGAGGGCTGAAAACAGGATGGCGGAGGACTATGGGTGCTTTGGTGGTGGAAGAGCTATGATGACACACCTAAGGGGAGAAACCCTATACTATCAAAATATTAACAAAGATGTAAAACAATGGTACTTCATTAATTTAAAAAAACACATAAAAAAACCCCACAAAAAAATCTATATTTTTGTGTGTGAGTTGGGGAGTCTTTTTTGATGTGTGAAGGAAGTGACTGGGAAGTATCTTATATTCTAAGATAGAGTGGAATCTTCCCAGGTTTCTGAGTGACCTGAGAAGGAAAGGAAACTTAAAGGAGTAAAATTATGGTGAGAAAATGTAGAGATAAAGTCAAATGTGATTGAGTCTCATCCAGAACACACCCTTTAAAATCACATTTTAATCTGCAAATCCTTTTAGCTATACCTAATAGTCTGTTTTTCATTTGAGTGTTTGAATTTTTTATTAACATGAGGAGTGTTTTTTGACTTAGCACCAGATTTAACAGTTTTTAAAAAGAAGAGATTTCTCCAAAAGTGAATAAATAAGAAACCAACCCAGGGCCCATGTATTCTAAATTGAAGTCTTGGTGATGGAGGAGATAGGAGCACAAGATTAGACCCCACAGGAGGTGGGGGTAGGGGGGATCAACAGGATCACCTCAAACAGGTATAAGAGGCTATAGGGTGTGTAAGGAGTGTCAAGACAATCTCTGGCCCCTTTCTAATCCTGATTAACAACAAGCAAGACAATCTCTGGCCCCTTTCTAATCCTAATTAACAACAAGCAAGCCAATCCTGGAAGATGTGAGCCCCTCCCTAAGAGAAAACTATGTAAGTGCGATCCCTGCACTGGCACACAGCAGCAGCCTCACTCCTGTCTGCCCACTGTGATTATGCAGGTGCTTCTTTCCACCAACTCTCTATCCCTCTGCAGGGCAGCTCTTCCTGCCCACTCATGCCTATGCGAGTGCTCTCTGCTCTTCTGTCTCCTTCTTAAATAAACTTGTTCTTCAAACATATTCGATGACTCTGTGTCTTGGAGAAGGCACAGCACTGTGTGCCGCTGAAAGGGGAGCTCTGGTGAGATCTTTCCCAGAGTGAACCCAAGAACCCCACTTTCCTTTGACTCCCAAAATCTATATCATCTGGTGCCTAACGTGGGGCATTTCACTGCATCGGTACCACCATTAAAAATCTACATCATTTGGCACCCAACATGTATGGATTTTCATGGCATTGGTCTCATTACCACCACTAAAAGTCGACATCATTGGTGTTGAGGCTGGGTGACACTGGGAGCACAAGTGCTCCATGGAGCTGCACAGACGGGTCAAAAGGAATAATGGAGGCATTCTGGAGCCCTCAGCGGCTTTTTATGTTTTTTTTTTTTTTAAAGGTTTATTTATTTATACATACAGCTGGGGTACAGGCCAGAGGTGTGGAGTGGTGAGAGGCTTCACCAGAGACAGAGTGGGGAGCAGAACAGGCAGATCAGAAATACACTGCTGAGGGGAGCAGCGGGCGAGGCAGGAGAGGTCTGCCGCACCATGTGGGATTCTCCCCGGCCGGGCGTCGAA
>PVIJ01024160.1:0-12870 GCA_004024925.1 Scalopus aquaticus
CACACACACACACACACACACACACAGACCCACAGACCCACTGAAAATATTGATGAGTCCTGAACTACTAAGACATCTGTCTTGGTAGTTCTCCATTGGTAAGTATTTTTCTTTTCACTATACACCTGCTCTCTCTCCTTGTTAATCTCTGTCTCTCCAGGGCCTGGAGCTAGCTCCATCTTTAGCTCCAAAGTCTTTTGGTTTATATGCAAGGACTAATGGCACTGCACGCCTTCCTGGATCAAGATCAAAAGGCAGTAAGGACCTCTGGGAAGCAGCTAAGGTAAACAGGGCCTTCAAATGTCTCTAGCTTGGATATGCTTGATGAGGGAAGAACTAGTGTCTCCTGTTTTCCATCCCTTTTCAGGCTGCATCTGTTTTCTGGGTTGAGGAAGGTGAACTTATGTCCTCAGAGTGAATTCTCTTCTGCACAGCTGTAAGATTATGAGGAGTAGACAGTAGATATTGAAGTCTTCTATACTTCCGCAAGGGAAAGCACATAAACATACCAAAGGCCTCGTTCCTCTGTTGATGAACAGATTTTTTTGACAGTAGAACTGAGCAAGACACTGTAAAACAGTAATAACAATAATTAAAATGAATTTACAAAGTTCAGAGGTTTTCATATAATCCAACCCCAAGCTCTCTCATTAAGTAAATACCACTTCTCTTGATTTATTAGTGAGGAATCATATTCATAAAGAAATATTGGGAGCAGCACGGGATTGAGGAAAAGACAACTCAAAGGCCAAGTAGAGAGAGACCTAGAAGAGCTCACACCTCAGGAGGGCAGCCCCCTTTTCAGGGCAGTCTTGCACTTATTGGGGATCAGATTCAGTGCAGGTGGGCAAGTATGTGGAGGAATGTAAGTGATCAGGATGTTTATTGGGGATGCATAAATGTCTGGCATAAGCTAGGGGGTAGTGAATAGGGACTGTTGCTTGTGGTCTCCATTTTTCCTTCTGATCAAAGCATCCTATCTCTAGTTACTGTTTACACTTAACTTTCTATCAAGGTAGTCTAGCTGGTTATGGTAATCTTGCCATAAAATCTGCCTGGTGTTTTCAGCAGATACTGGTTTTCCAGTATGTTCCTCCTACCATGACTTTTGTCGTCGTGAGAGGCCCCCTGCCTGATTCTATGTTTTAACTTGACCAGCAGGAACTCTGGGAGCCAGGGAAATATCCCGAGAATAAGGGGGGCTGGGAAATCCACATTGCCAAAAGTCCTGGAACTGGAAAATGATAAAGCCAGAATGCCAAAGAAATTTCAAATTCCAAATCTTCCTATTTCCCCGTAAGAAGGCTTTAAATTTAAAGGAAGACGCAATAAGTGATGTTTGTTTAGAAAAGTCAATAAATTGATAGAATTCTATTGTGGCAATCCTCTTCCGCCCCTCTTCTCTCCCTTCCTCCTCCCTCCCATCTTCTCTCTCTCCCCACCTAATATTTGTGATTCTCCATATCCCTTCTCTCTCTGTCTCTCTCTGTCTCTCTGTCTTTTTCTTCTAACTCTTCCCCCAATGCCCTTTATTCAGTGTGTCAATTATTCACTATATCTGTTTACAGCTTAGAAAAGAAAACTCAATGAATTTGGTTGTATTTTATTTTCTCTCCCCCACTCCCTAAAATAGGTAGTTGGAATATTTGGAAACAAGAATCTTAAAAGTAAGGGCATTTTTAAGATAAGAGATTTGGTTTGGATTTAGAGTGGGAAACACGCTGTCCCCAGGTTCATGAGAAACAGCACACTGACTCTGCAGCACCTGTCTAATGTGGAGACTGCTCCAAGGGAAGTTCATCTTGTTCTTGGCTATCCTGAATCAATGGTTATTAAGAGTCCTTCTCAAGTGGAGATCTGTTAGAGTCACTGTCCCCTTAGGCTTAGTATTTGCTGTTTTCTGAGTGTCCCAAACTGTCTGTGGTCATTGATTCCTTACCTTTTTTTGGAGACTTACTACTCCTTGTGGCAATAGCCTTACAAACTGAAGGCTCAGACCAGACATGTAATGGTCCTTGAGTTTTTTTTTAAGATTTATTTATTTATACACACAAGCTGGGGTACAGGCCAGAGGCTGGGGCGATGAGAGGGTTCACCAGAGACAGAGCAGGGAGCAGAACAGGCAGATCAGAAATACACTGCTGAGGGGAGCAGCGGGCAAGGCAGGAGAGGTCTGCCGCACCATGGGGATTCTCCCCGGCCTGGCGTCCAACTCACATCGCACAGCTCCACAGTGCAGCGCTCAACCACTGCGCCACCAGGGAGGCCCTGATCCTTGAATTTCTGAAACATGATAGCCCCTCCATCACTTCCCCTCATTGTTGTAATTCCTTCAGAGAATTCTACACCATATCCCCTGAAACAATTCTAGGAGGAAAAGATCATTGCTTCTTTCCCCCAGTTTGTTACCAATCCTTAACCTCTCACCTCTGCACAGGCCTACACCAAAGTGGGATCCAGGCTGTGCTTACTCAAGATCCACTAGCAGAGCTCAGACTGGTTGTCCAATTTTCACTCATTTACCCATCTGTTTCCTGCCAACATTTACCCTTTAACCTTGTACACAACTATTCCATCTCCCTATATTTTGGCACTGATTTTGTTGGTCTTTGAAACAAGAGCTTCAATTGGTGTTGCCAAGAATAAGCAAAATCTTCCAACTTTCATCCTTTGCTTAAACCCCATCCCTACTTCATTAGAAATCATGAAGAAAAACAACAACAACAACATTTTTTCAGGGACAAAAAGAAAGCAGTTTGATAACTGTATGAACTTTCTCAAGAAAAATTTGGGTTGTTCAACAAATGAAGGGTGTGAAGGAGACCAATTAGGAGAATGATCAAGTTTAATGACTATCACTCTCAAACTTTTGTTGCTCTATAGTTTTAAAAATGCTCTCACATAATCACAACTTCCAGTCTGTGAACACAGGGTATCTTTCCATTTATTTGTGTCTTCTTCAGTTTCTTTCATCAATGTTTTATACTTTTCAGCACACAGATCTTTCAAGTTCTTGGTTAAACTTATAAGTATTTTATTCTTTCTATTGCTATTGTAAATGGAATTTTTAAAAATTTCTTTTTCAAATAGTTGATTGTTAGCATATAGAAACAACTGATTTTTGTATGTTGATTTTTATGTGCTGAAAATTTGCTGATTTCGTTTATTAATTCTAACAGTTTTTTTGGGGGGGTTCATTAAGATTTTCTACACATAATATCATAGCATATGCAAGAGAGTTTTATTTTGTTATTTTGGATTTAGATTCATATTTCTCTTTCTTGGATAACTTCTCTGGTTAGGACTTCTATTCCTACATTGAAGAGGAGTGGTGAGAGTCTTCTTCCTCATCTAAAAGGAAAACTTTTTGGTTTTTCACCATTGAGTATGATGTTGACTGTGGACTTGTCATGTATGATCTTAAATATGTTTAGGTAAATGTCTTCTATACTTAAATTATTGAGAATTTTTATTTTTGATGAATATTGAATTTTAACTTTTTTCCTGCATCCATTTAGACTGTGATTTGTATCTTTTATTCTGTAAATATGGTGCGTATAGTGTCATTTTTTTTATTTGTATATGTTGAATTATTCTCTCATTATAGGGACAAATAGAATTTGTTCATGGTATATGGTCCCTAATGCATTATTGAATTTGGCTTGTTAGTTTTTAGTTGAGGGTTTTGTATCTTATGTTATCAGGAATACTGGTTGTAATTTGTTTTCTTGAATTTCTTTATCTGACTTTGATATGAGGACAATATTGGTCTCATAAAGCAAATTTGGAAGTTTCTCTTCAATTTTGGGGAAGAATTTGAAAATGATCACCTTTATATTTTTTAAGGTTTGGTATAATTCACCTTTGAATTCATCACCACAAATTTTCTTTTTTGGGAGTTCTTTTTTTTTTTTAAGATTCATTCTCCTCACTCATTTGTCCAGGTTTCTATTTCTTTTTTTAATATTTTTTATCAATTAAAAATTTCCCTTACATTATTGTAGACCCCATAGTTCTCCCACCACCTTATCACCCACGAACCATCACCATAGTCCCTTGTGTTGATCCCTCCCTGTTTTTTTGTTTTGTTTTTAAAGATTTATTTATTTATTTATGCATACAAGCTGGGGTACAGGCCAGAGGTGTGGGGTGGTGAGAGGGTTCACCAGAGACAGAGTGGGGAGCAGAACAGGCAGATCGATGGAAATACACTGCTGAGGGGAGACAGGAGAGGTCTGCTGCACCATGTGGGAATCTCCAGCTGGGTGTCGAACTCCCATTGCAGCTGCCTGCGGCTGCCAGCACCACAGCGCAGCGCTTACCCGCTGTGCCACAAGGGAGGCCCGATCCCTCCCTGTTTTGCCCTCATCCTGGCTTCTCCTTTGCTGTATGCCTCAGTTCTATGGACAGCTCTCTAGTTGTAACTTTTTCTTGAACTCTCATTTGGTTTCTCTATATTCCACATGTAAGTGAGGCTATTTACCTTTTCCTTCTGACTAATTTCAGCTAACGTAATCCCTTCCAGCTTCACCTATGGTGCGGCAAATAGCATGATTTTGTCTTCTTTGATAGCTGAGTAATATTCCATTGTATAATATGCCACAACTTTTTGATACATTCATCTATTCTGGGTCATTTGGATCAGTCCCATGTCTTGGAAATTGTAAATAGTGTTACAATAAACATAGGAGCGCAGGTATCCTTTTGAATTAATGTTTTCGTGTCCTTTGGGAAGATCCCTAAGAATGGAATTGCTGGTTCATGTGGTAGATACATTTTTAGTGCTTTGAGGAACATCCACAGTGCTTTCTGTAGGGGCTGAACCAATTTATAGTCCCACCAGCAGTGTAAGAAGGTTCCTTTATCTCCACATGCTCCTCAGCATTTGTTCTTTCTTTTTTTGTGTTTTTAATTCATTTTATTTATTTTTTATTTTATTTTTTTATGTGGGCCATCTTACTGGAGTGAAGTGGTATCTCATTGTGGCTTTGATTTGCATTTTCCTGATAATAAGTGATGTTGAACCTTTTTTCATATGCCCGTTGGCCATTTGTATTTCTTCTTTGGAGAAGTGACTTGTAAGTTTTTTTGTCCATTATTTTTTACTGGGTTGTTTGCTTTGTTTTTGTTGTGTTGTGTAAGTTCTCTGTAGATCTTTGATATCAGCCCTATCTGTTATATGCATGCAAATATTTTTTCCCATTCCAGCTTTCTAGTTCTTTAAGATCTTTCAGTAAGTTATTTTTTTCCAGGAATTTTATCATTTCTTCTAAGACATCTAAGTTGTTTGATTTAATTGTTCTTAGCAATATCTTACGGTTTTCATGTTTTTGTGGTATCAGTTGTAACATCTCTTTCACTTTTATTTTTATTTATTTTAGTCTGATATTTTATTTGACATAAGAATTGTTCAGGAGTGTTTAGTTTAATTTACACATATTTTTGTATTTTCCAAATTTTGTTCTGCTATTGATTTATAGTTCAATATCATTGTGGTCAGAAAACAAATATGATATGCTATGAATCTTAATTTTGTTAAGACTTGCTTGTGGCCAATTGTATGACCTCTTCTGGAGAATGTTCTTTGTATGTATGAAAGGAATATGTATTTTGCTGCTGTTGGAGAAATTTTTTTTTAACTTGTCAGATCCAACTTGACTATAATGTTATTCAAGTCCTCTGTTTTCCTATTGATATTCTACCTGCATGAATTATCCAGCGCTGAAGGTAGTGTATTGAAATTTTGCAATTATTATTGCTATCTGTCTCTCCCTTCAGTTCTGTTTATATACTCTACAAATATTTAAGTCTCCAATGTGGGTGCATATTTATTTATAATTGCTGTATATTTGATGTGTTCATTCCTTTTATTATATATCAACCTTCTTTGTCTTGTGTCAGTTTTTGACTGAACATCTATTTTGTCTGATGAAAATAGTCATTATTTTCTTTTGGTTGCAGGGACGTTCTTGTTCTATCTCTCCATAATCAGCTAATATGTGTTCTTAAAGCTAAATTGAATGTCTTGTAGGCAGTATATGGTTGACTCTTATTTGGTTATTCATTTATCAAATATTTTTATTGGAGAGCTAAATAGATTTACATCTAAAATAATTACTGATATGCAATTGTCAATAGTATTGTCACTTTGTGTCCTATTTTGTAGTTACTTTATTCCTTTCTTCTTCTCTTGCTCTCTTCCTTTATGAATGTTGATTTTTTTTATATGGTGTTATGATTTGATTTCTTGCTCTCTCTCGTATATCAAAAGTTTTTTTCTTTGTGGTTAGCATGACACTTACATAAAACAGTCTAAGCTTATTACAAGTTTGATTGCATATAAAAACTGTTTTTTCTCCTCTCCTCCACATTTTATGCTATTGATGTCACTATTTACATTATTTTGTTTATCCATTAACAAAATATTATAGCTAGAGTTATCTTAATGCCTTTTGTGTTTTGATTTTGAATTTTTCACTTTTTTATTTTCTTACATTGTCTTTCATTTTTGTACAATATTTGATTTCTCTGCTTAGGTGTCGTCCCCATAAATATCCCACCACCACATCACCTGCGAACTGTCACCATTTTCTCTTGTGTTCTTCCTTCCTCTATTTCACCCATGCCTTTCCCCCTCCCCTGCTGTATGCTTCAAATCTACAGTCTGCCTTCAAGTTTTGACTCTCTTTTTGTTTTGACCCTTTGTTTTGTTTCCCTATATACCTCCTACAAGTGAAACCATCCAAAATGTTTCTTTTCCCTACTGACTTATTTCACTGAGCATAACAGTGCGATACATGTTGTTGAGAATGGCATGAGTCTATCTTTTTGATTGCTGAATAGTGTTTCATTGTGTGTAAATTACCACCTCTTCTTGATCTTTTCATTTGTCTGGGGGCATTTAGGTTGTTTCCATATCTTGGCTATTGTATATAGTGACACAATAAACATAGGGGTGCAGGTTTCCTTTTGAATTAATGTTTTAGTGTCCTTTGTGTTGATTCTTAGGAGTGGAATTGATGAATCATATGGTAGATCCATTTTTAGTAATTTGAAGAACCTCCACACAGCCTTCCATAGTGATTGGACCAGTTTGCATTCCCACTAGCAATGTAAGAGGGTTTCTTTTTCTCCACATCTTCATCAGCATTTGTTGTTGTCTTTTTGTTTAAACATAGGCCATTCACACCAGTATAAGGTGGTATCTCATTGTAGTTTGGTTTGATTTTCCCTGATTTATAAATGATGTTTTTTTTTTTTATGTACCTGTTGGCCATTTGCATTTCCTCTTTGGAGAAATGTCCTTCTAGTTCTTTTGCCCATTTTTGGACCTGGTTGATTGCTTTGTTTTTATTGAGTTGTGTAAGCTCTTTGTAGATCTTTGATCCTTTATTCCTTTACCAGTTGTGTGGAGTGTAAATATTATCTTCCAATCGGTAAGTTTTCTCTTCGTTTTGGTTATTGTTTCTTTTGCTGTACGGAAGATTTTTAGCTTGATGTAGTCCCAGCAGTTTATCTTTTCTTTCATTTTCTTTGCTTCTGGAGATGTGTCCTCAAGGATGTTTCTGAGATGTATGCTGGGGAGTGCTGTGCCTACGGTTTTTTCTATGTATTTTATGGTTCCTGGTCTTATAGATCTTTTATCTGTTTTGAGTTGATTTTTGTGCATGGTTTGAGTTGATAATGTAGTTTCATTCTTTTGCACAGGGTGGTCCAGTTTCTCCAGAACCATTTATTGAAGAGACATTCCTTGTTCCAGTGCACGTTCTTTGTTCCTCTGTCATAGATCATTTGGCCATATACTTGTGGCTTTATTTCTGTGTTTTCAATTAGATTCCATTTGTCTGTGTGTCTGTTTCTGTTTCAGTACCACATTGTTTTATTTTTTAATTTATTTTTTATTTATATCTTTTACATTATTTTGTATTCCCCATAAGTTTCCCACCACCTATTTACCCGTGAACCATCACCATAGCCCCTTGTGCTCTTTTCCTCCCCCTCCCCTGTAGAATGTCTCTTAGGTTGCCTGCTAGTTTTTGTTTATATTTTGTGTGATATTTTCTCCTCCTGATCTCTTATTTGGCTCCCTATATTCCTCCTATAAGTGAAACCATTCAATATTTTTCTTTTTCCTTCTGACTTATTTCGCTGAGCATGATACCTTCTAGCTCCATCCATGTTGCTGCAAATTACATTAGGTTATCATTTTAATTGTTAAATAGTATCCCATTGTGTACTGTACCACATTTATTGATCCAGTCATCAATTTTTGGGCATTTGGGTTGTTTCTAAGTCTTACCTATTGTAAATAGTGCTGACATAAATATAGGGGTGCATGTGTCCTTTTGGATTAATATTTTTGTGTCCTTTGGGTAGATTCCCAAAAGTGGTATTGCTGGGTCATATGGAAGCTCCATTTTTAGCAGTTTGAGGAACCACCATACAGCTTTCCATAGTGGTTGGGCCAGTTTGCATTCCCACCAGCAGTGTAGGAGAGTTCCTTTTTCTCCACATCCTCACCAACATTTGTTGTTTCCTGTTTTTTTTTTTTTAATATGTGCCATTCTTGCTGGTGTAAGGTGATATCTCATTGTGGTTTTGTTTGTATTTCCCTGATTATGAGGGATGTTGAACATTTTTTCATATGCCTGTTTGCCATTTTCATTTCTTCTTTGGAGAAATGTACATTGAATTCTCCTGCCCATTTTTTGACTGGATTTTTTTGATTTGTTTTTGTTGAGTTGTGTGAGTTCTTTGTAGATTTTTGTGATCAGTCCCCTGCTGTTGTATGGAGTGCAAATATTTTCTCCCAGTCAGCAGGCTGTCTATTTGTTTTGGTGAATGTCTCTTTTGCTGTGCAGAAGCTTTTCAGTTTGATGTAATCCCAGCTGTTTATCTTTTCCTTCACTATCTTCGCTTTGGGGAAAATATTTTTTAAAATGTTACTAAGGTGTATGTCATGCATTGTTTTGCCAATGTTATCACAGATTCAGGTCTTATGTCCAAGTCTCTTATCCATTTTTGAATTGGTTTTCATGCATGGTGTGAAGTAGTAGTCTATTTTCATTTTTCTGCAGGTAGTAGTCCAGTTTCCCCAGCACCATTTGTTGAACAAACTGTCCTTATTCCACTGCATATTCTTTGCACCTTTATCAAAGATTAATTGCCCATATACATGTGGATTGATTTCTGGGTTCTCCATTCGATTTCATTGGTCTGTGTGGCTATTTTTGTTCCAGTACCATGCAGTTTTAATTATTATGGATTTGTAGGATAGTTTGACATCTGGGAGGGGGATACATCCATTCTCCTTTTTGGTCAGGAAAGCTTTGGCTATTCAAAGTTTTTTGTGATTCCATATGAACTTCATCAGTATTTGTTCTATCTCTTTGAAGAATGTCATTGAGATTTTTATTGGAACAGCACTGAATCTGTAAATTGCTTTTGGTAGTATGGCCATTTTGATAATATTAATTCTTCCAATCCATGAGCAGGGTATGTCTTTCCATTTCTTTGTGTCTTCTTCTATTTCTTTTAATATTGTTTTATAGATTTCTTTGTATAGGTCCTTTATCTCTTTCGTTAGGTTTATTCCTAGGTATTTGATTTTTTGTTTGTGTCTACTGTAAAATAGGTGGTTTTCTTGATTTCCTCTTCTTCGGATTGATTGTTTGCATATAGAAAGGATACTGATTTTTGTGTGTTGATTTTGTATCCTGCTACTTTACTAAATTGATTATTTTGATTAGTTTTTCTGTAGCGTTTCTCAGGTTCTCTATGTATGTTATCATATCATCCTAAAATAATGATAGCTTTATTTCTTTCCCTATTTGGATTCCTTGTATGCCTTTCTCTTGTCTTATTGCTCTGGCTAGGACTTCCAGTATTATATTGAAAAGCAGTGGTGACAGTGGACATCCTTGGCTTTTTCCAGATTTCAAGGGAAAGGCTTTCAGCTTTTCACCATTGAGAGTGATATTGGCTGTGGTTTTGTCATATATGGCCTTTATCATGTTGCTGTACGTTCCCTCTATCCCAGAGTTTAGAGGACTTTCATTATAAACGGATGTTGGACTTTGATGAATGCTTTTCTCAGCATCTATTGATATGATCATATGGTTTGTATTTTTCTTTTTGTTGATGTGTTGGATTACATTAATTGATTTTCTGATGTTGAACCATCCTTGTGCCCCTGGAATAAATCCCATTTGGTCATTGTTAATTATGTTCTTAATGCATTGTTGGATTCTATTAGCTAAAATTTTATTGAGAATTTTTGCATCAGTGTTTATTAGAGAGATTGGCATGTAGTTTTCTTTTTGTGTGTTGTCTTATTCGGTTTTAGTATTAGGGTAATGTTGGCTTCATAAAACGTATTTGGTAGTATTCCTTCCTCTCAATTTTCTGAAAAAGTTTGTGTAGGATAGGCACTAGTTCATTTCTGAACATTTGGTAGAATTCATTTGTGAAACCATGTGGTCCTGGGCTTTTGTTTTTGGGGAGGGGGTTTAATTACTGTTTCAGTACCATGTTGTTGTAATTATTCTTGCTTTTTAGTATAGTTTGTTGTTTTGACATGTAATACCTGCTTTTTCCCTCTTATTCAGGAGAATTTTGGCTATTTGAGGGTTTTTTTGTGATTTCATATGTATTTCATCAATACTTGTTCTATTTCTTTGAGGAATGCCATTGAGATTTTTATTGAAATAACATTGAATCTGTAAAATGCTTTTGGGAGGATGGCCAATTTGATAATGTGTTTTGATTGTTATACTGGCATTAAAAGTGATTTAAATATCACCATTTGAGTATTAGATTATTCTGAATTAAATTATACACTTACCTTTTCCAGAGAAATATATGCTTTATTATATTATATTCTGCTCATTATTATCCTTTTATTTCAAGTTGAAGAACTTTTTTAATGTTTTAGTAACATTTTAATATCCATATAAAATAGAACCATTAATAGACAAAAAATGCATACATGTAATCAAAAATTTTTTTCTTTCTCTTTTCCCTTGTTTTGTTATTTTTATTTATGTCTTTTACATTACTGTGTATTCCCCATGAGTTATTCACCCATGAACCGTCACTACTGTCCCCTGTGCTCCCCTCTCCCCCATGAAGAACTTCTTTTAACATTTGTTGTATGTCTGTCTCGTGGAGATGAATGCCCTTAGATTTTGTTGGAGAATGTCTTTATCTCTCCTTTGTTTCTGAAGGACAGCTCTATGTCTGAAGGAAGTTTGGAAGTTTTTTCTTTCAGTATTTTGACTAACTCATGCTACTCCCTCCTTGCCTGCAAGGTATCTACTGAGAAATATGTTGATAGTCTTTTGGGAGTTTCCTTGTATGTGATAATTTTTCCTTTTTCTCACTACTTTCAAAAGTATCTTTATCTTTACAAAATTTGATTATGTGTCTCAGAGAGTATTTTTCATGTTCAATATCATTGAATTTTTAAGTATTATATACATGAGTGCTCATTTATCTCCCCAGACTTGGGAAAGTTTTTGACATTTTATCTTTAAATAAGCTTTCTTCTTTTTTTTTATTTTCCGGACTTTTAAAATACACATTTTGTGTCATTTGATGGTGTCCCATGAGTCACATAGGCTTTCTTCATTCTTCTTCAGTCTTTTTATTTTTTACTTCTCTCTCTGGATTTCACATAATCTGGTTTCCAGTGTACTAATTCTCTCTTTACTTGATAGCATCTCCTCTATCAATACTTTATTGACTATTTCAATGTGGTCATTGCATTCTTCAATGCCAGTATTTCTGTTTTGGTTCTGTTCTGATTTCTATATCTTGTTGAATTTCTCATTTTGCTGATTATTATTTTCTTGATTTTTCTTAGTTGTTTGTGTTCTCTTGTATTTCACTGAACCTCTTTAATATGATTGTTTTGAATTGCTTGTTCAACCTTTCATAGGTTGTTCCTTCTTTAGGATCTATCACAAGAAATTTATTTTATTCCTTTGGTGGCATTATGTTTCATTAATTCTTAGTGTTCTTTGAATTCTAGTATTGCTCTCAGCTGTATTTGCATTTGAAGAAATAATTGTACTCTGTAGTCTTTACTGACTAGTTTTGAGAGTGAAATACCTTCAGCAGTCAGTTCAGTTAAAGATTTGGGGAGTCACTCAGGCTTTTTCCTTTGGTGCTACCACCCTTATCTTTTTGTTCTTTCTTTGTTTTTATAAATATATATTTTTATTGTTATTTATGTCTTTTCCATTTTGTATTCCCCGTGGGTGGCCCACCACCAATTGACCCGTGATCCATCTCCATGGTCCCTTGTGTTCTTTTCTATTCCATTTTGTGCCCTTTTCCTTCCCTCCCTCCTCCTCCCCCCCCCCAACTGATTGTCTCTCTCCCACCCGGCCTCCCTATAGTCCTGTTATAAGTGAAATCATTCGATATTTTTCTCTTTCTTTCTGGCTTATTTCACTGAGTATGATTCCCTCTAATTCCATCCATGTCGCTGCAAATTGCGTGTGTTTATCTTCTTTCCATGCTGAATAGTATTCCATTGTGTATATGTACCACATCTGGATCCAATCATCTATTTTTGGACATCTGGGTTGCTTCCATACCTTTGCTATTGTGAACAGTGCCACAATGAACATGCGGGTGCATGTATCCTTTAGGATTAGTGTTTTTGTATCCTTTGGGTAAATTCCCAAAAGTGGGATTGCTGGGTCGTATGGAAGCTCCATGTTTAGCAGTTTGAGGAATCGCCATACAGCCTTCCATAGTGGTTGGACCAGTTCACATTCCCACCAGCAGTGTAAAAGAGTTCCTTTTTCTCCACATCCTTTCCAGCATTTGTTGTTGCCTGTATTTTTAATGTGTGCCATCCTC
>PVIJ01024161.1:0-12868 GCA_004024925.1 Scalopus aquaticus
GGGTCAGCGGGGCGGCCGTCGGGTCAGCGGGGCGTCCGTGGGGTCGGCGGGGCGTCCGTGGGGTCGGCGGGGCGAACGTTGGGTCGGCGGGGCAGCCGTCGGGTCAGTGGGGCGTCCGTGGGGTCGGCCGGGCGGCCGTCGGGTCAGCGGGGCCGGCCGCCGGACTGGGATGGCTGAGGTAACTGGCCGGGGCCCTGCGAAGAGGCCCCGGCATTTCCCAGTTAAGGCGCGTGAGGACGACGTGCCCCGCGGCTCCGGGCAGACCGTACACTCGGGGCCCACAGCCCCCGCCGGGAGAGGGGAGCTCGGCCCCCACCAGGCTGCTCCCCGCTCCGAGGGCGAGATGGCGGCGGCCTCAGCACCGAGGGCGCCCGCAAAGCCGGCGGGGCGCAGGGGCCTGAGCGGGGCGGGGGCGCAGCCCCTCAGCGCGGAAGGCCAGGCCGGCATCTCATCGTCTGGGCAGCAGGGACAGCCGGCGACCGGCTTGAGAGCGGCGGGCGCGGGGCCTGGACAGGAGTCGGGTGGTGGACGAGGCCGAGGGGAACCCGGAGACGCCGTGGGGCCGCTGCTGGCGCTTCCCAGCAGACTCGACGCGCTCCCCGCTCGACTGACCCGCTAGGCGGGCGCTGCCGCCTAGGAGGTTAGGCCTGAGGCAAGTTTTCCTCAACAGGCGAGGCTCGTTTCAGCTGCCTGGGAGTGATTCTCGATTTTCTTTCATGAACAAGAAACGTCTACAGGTCAGTCCAGTCTTCCTCAGCCCCGGCCCCGCAGGGACGGTCACCTCCACCCCCGCTGCCCCAGCGGGGACACTCCGCCGTTCTTTGCGAGTTTGTATTCTGACTGATGACACTGAAGAATCTCTAAATACATAAAGCGTTGACACGTCATGAGACCCAAATTCATCATGAGTCATGTGCGAAGTCAAGAGTGACACCCCCGTTAGTTGTCATGGGTCTCCCCAGAAAGTGCTATGCTAAAATGACAGGCATTTTTTAAATAACGTGCTTCTCCCTGTTTTTGCATAAATCCCCCACGTCTGTGCAGCAGGATCACAAGCCGTGTCTATGTATCGTGACCGGGTCGGGCAGCGCACACCCCGCTCACCCACACCTCCTCACCCGGGAGCAGAAGAGTCGCCCCCGCACCCCCGAAGCCCACCTCAGACTGTCCACACCCCGGACCTCCCACCCCACTGCCTCCAGCTCTGGGTCCAACGTGTGGTGTCCCCACGGACAGAAGCCCTAGTGCTCAGCTGGGCACACAGGTCCACACAGGTGTCTGGAAGGCATCGCTCACGCGCCTTCTTTACCTGGGAATTTGCTCACAAGCGCATTTATGCGAGTGCTCAAAAGACATCGTGTGCTTGCTTGTCACAGCGTATTGAGGGCACCAGAAGCCTGGTGACCGAAACACCACGCACCCAAGGAGGCGCCTTGCACCGTGGAATACTACGCAGTCAGTATAAATAGCAACAACTGTCTGCGGACAATCTCCAAGATATCAGCGAGGGAATAAAGGAACGAGAGCGGAGTGACACAGGACGCTTGCGCTTACAGAGAACGACGCTCCCTCTGGAAGCCTGGCCAGGCACGGAAAGCTGCTGCCTGGTGACCTAAGAAACCGGAGCGTCGTGAACCTTTGGGAAGACGGACGGGCCCTGAGGAAGAGGCGCTGTGTCTCTCGGCTGTATGTCCTCCTCCGCGTCTGACGCTTCTGCCGTCCGCGCGTGCACGTGTGTGAGTAGATGTGTCTCTCTGTAACGCTGATGTTGGCATTTGTGGTTGATGTTGGCATTTGTGTTTATCATGAAATGTAATAAACACCTACATCGTTTTACATGTTAAGTTCATCTTTAAAGGGCCTCCCTGGTGGCGCAGTGGGTAAGCGCTGCGCTGTGGAGCTGTCGGCAGCGGGGACACGAGCTCGACGCCCGGCCGGGGAGATTCCCACATGGCGCGGCAGACCTCTCCTGCCTCGCCCGCCGCTCCCCTCAGCAGTGTGTTTCTGATCTGCCTGTTCTGCCCCCCACTCTGTCTCTGGGGAACCCTCTCGCCGCCCCACGCCTCTGGCCTGTACCCCGGCTTGTATGCAAAAATAAATAAATCTTTTAAAAAAAATTTAAAAAAGAGTGTGATTAATAACTCACCTTTAAAAAAAGGTTCATCTTTTAAAAATGAGAATTAAAACTAGAAAGCAAAACAAAATAAAACAATTAGGGTGAGGGCCGAGAAGGTCACGAATGGGGATAGATTCCGAGACTCCCCAAGGACTGAGAACAGATTTCTAACTCGAGTGTCGCTGGGGGAAAGAGCTCAATGTTGAGCTCAGTAGAGAAGTTATGAAATCTCTTGTGATTTGACCAAAGTCTCAGAAAATGATAAATCCTTGGAAAGAGACTGTGGAGGCTGAAAAGCTTGAGTATCTTCTTGTGGAATAAGAGTCGCCGGTATCATCACCAGACGCGCGGCACTGTCGTCTCCCTGTGCCCGCGACCTCCACAGCGGGGTCACCCCAGGCCCTCCAAGCTCACCGAGCGGAGGAAGGAGACGCGAAGAGCCGCGAGGCCGAGGCTGGCGCCTCATCGCGCACCCAGCTCCCCAGACTGGCAAAGACGAGATCTTTGTGAGTCGGACGTCTGAGCCGCTGACGGCGGTGGACACGGGTGTTGGACACGCCAGCCGGGCGAGGGGGCGTGTGCTGGCCGCGCCTCCACACGCGCGCACACACGAGACCAGCGACCTGCGTGGACACCCAGAAAGGTGTCCCCGGCCTGGGCGGGCACGTCCGTCTGCTCAGGGACGAGCCCTGCAGGAGCCTCGGGAAACACCCAGCCGGCCTGGGCACGCCACGGAGACGCGAGACACGGGACGGTCACCGCGGGTCCGGGAAGAGCCCACGGAGGGGAGCGCTGGGGCGGAGCGTCCGCGGGACACGCCCCCCACGGAGGCCTCCACGGGTGGGCGGACACGGGCAGGAGGGCCGCGCGGCCCTGCTCTGAGGCGGCACATGCCGGGCAGCCTGTGGGCCGTGGCTGTCGGAGCCTGCCGGCCCCACCCGCCGGCCCCACCCGCCGGCCCCACCCGCGGGCACCGTGCCCAAGCCCCGAGGGGCACACGAGGATGCGGGGCCAAAGCTACACGGCCAGTGTGGGCCTGACCACTGCCGCCCACACACCGGCCCCTGGCCCCACCCGGGGCAGACACGCAGGCCGGGCGCCACGCCGAGCCCAGGCCACCTCCCGAGGGTGTGCGCTCAGCTGCAGGGCGCCCGCTCATGGTTTCCAGTTAGATGTTCACAGACGATTACCGAGTGGCATTTTTATTTGCCAAGTACAAAGGACACAGTAAAATCATTAGGTATTTTTAAGCTCTAAAACAAAAGCAATTTGTACAAGTTATTTCAAAATGATGATGCTCCCTGAACAGCAGGGCCCTCGCTGCTCGCCGCTGCCTGTTCTGACTTGCAAACTGCCCTTTGCCGGGTTCTCGTCCATCAGGGACGTGGGGGTGGGGCGGCCAGCACTGGCCCGGCTCCGAGGGCCTGGCCCTCGGGTTTCCATCAGGAAGACCAGACGTGCCTGTTGAGACAGTTCTTGCTTATTTTCTCACCAGCACGCCCGCGGGGAAACGGCCCGAAGTGTGTCCGGGCTGTTATTTACCACAATGACAACGTCAGTTCCCACAGACGCCACTAGTGGCTTCACCAGGAGCGTGGCCGGTGCCCCCAGGCGAAACCCCAAGTGGAGACCAAACGCTGTGTGCGGAGCGGACACATCTGCGGGGTGCTCCTGGCGAGCCCACCGGCCTGCCCGAGAAGGAAAACACCAGCCGTCCAGCCCCATCCCGCGCCAACTCCAGCCTGCCCAGCCCCGTTTCTCAGCGAAACAGCCGCGCTGCAGGCTCATCACCAACAAAGAAAATCCAAGACGGAGCCCCGGAACTCCGCTCGGGGCCTGCGCCGGCCGGGACCCCGTTTCCAGGGTGCCCGCTGCCCTCGCAGGGACAGGAGAGCAGAGCCGCCCGGGGCGCCCGGTGCCCGCAGTGAGCCTGCCGCGCCGGGCCCCTCCGTGCCTCGTGCTTCTGGGGACCCACAGATGCCGCCTCTGGCTCTGCACTTGGGCCGCACCTGCCCCTGCGGGGACCCACAGCTCCGGGGCGGGAAAGCAGGGGCGCGAGTCAGCCGCCCCCTGGGCCCCCGCGGCCTGCACCTCGCTGTCCGGAGGCGGCCACCAACACCCCTGCCCCCACTGCGGCTCCCTGTGTGTGGCCACCAAGCCCAGGAGAAGCCGAGGACTTGGCCGGTCGCTTCCAGCCACCTCAGAGGGCTGAAGGGAGCTGAGGCGCTGCCCGCCAAGCCGACGCCCGAGGGCGACTTCTGTTTCCATGGGAAACCCCCTTCTCCACTTTCACGGGCAGAATTCCAGGCGGGGAGTCCCCGCTGCGGCCCACCCCAGCTCGCCTTGGACGCACAGCTCGGCTCCGGCTGCACAGACCTCACCTCCAACTTCAGAGGTCACCGGGGCCTGCCCGCGCAGGGACCGGGCCCCACATGACGCAGCCCAGAGCCCGGGCTGGAGGCCCCGAGGAGGTGACGGACGGCCCTCCCGGCGCTGCCTCCCAAGCCACACGCCGGCCGGCGCCCGCGGCCAGACACAGGTGTCCAGCACCTCCAGGACAGCCTGCGCCCGCACACGACAGCAGTGGGGGTGGCCGGCACCCGTCCACCGTCCCTCCTGGCCTCGTCCTGCCTCCCCCCGGCCGCCCCACGCTCCCTTTCTCCCCACACGGCTTCAGGCGCCCCCGGTCAGGGTCTCCAGCATCTCCGGCCTAACCAGCTCAGCCCCACCCCACCCCCAGCTTCTGGAGACACACGGCAGATCCCATCTGGGGGAAAGTCTGCTCAAGTTGCCTGGACGGGCTGCGGGAGGCCTGGCCGCCGGGTCTGCCTCTCAGCCGCCTCCGCCGGTGCCGCCCCCCCTACCTTGCTCTCCGCTGCTGCCCCCCAAGCAGGCAGTGGGGTCCTCCTCGGGGAGCTGGGGCTCTCCTCCACCTCCGCCCTCCAGGGCTTTGCGCTTCTTCGACATCTCTGCCCGGGGCTGGGGCTGTGGGGTGTCCTCTCCCCACCCCAGTCCTCCCCCGAGAGGAGAGTGAGTGAAGGTGGGGTCAGGCGCAGGGAGAGAGCCAGACTAGGGGGGGGTGATGGGAAGGAGCTGCTGCCTGGGAAGGGAAGGGGCTGGGAGCGGCAGGGAAGGCAGGAGGGGCAGGGGGCCTGCAGCGCCCATCAGAACAGCCTCTGTCCAGGCCTGTGCGCTCCTCTCTCTCCCTCTCTCCCTCCTCTCTCTCCCTCTCCCTCTCTCCTCTCTCCTCTCTCCTCTCTCTCTCTCTCTCTCTCTCTCTCTCTCCCCTCTCTCCCCCTCCTCTGTCTTTCCTCCTTCCTTTTTTTCTGTCCACGGAGAGCTCAGAAGCCGGGGCGAGGAGGCTCCTTGGGTCCCTCTGCTGCTCTCCTTCCAGTCCTGGGGGGCCTGTGTATTAGGACTCCTGGCCCTGTCTTGAAAGGGTGGGGGGGTCAGTGTTTGTAGTGTTCAGTGAGGGGGGGGGTGTTTCAATGGATTCCAAGGAAAATAAGGTGGACGAAGAAAATAAAACGCTGCGGAAGCCACGGGGAATACACCTTCAGGTGCTAGGGACACCCGGCCCCTCCTCCCCTATGACATCATAGGCGCTTTTGCGAAAGAAGCTGGGGGTGGGTGCAGAGGAGGGGGTAGCAGAGGTGAGGGGTGGAAAGTGGGGGGTCTTGCCCCCTTTCCGAAAGGAGAGGGGCCGCTGAGAAGGACGAGGGGCGCGCACACCAGCCTCGGCTCCTGGCGAGGCGCGGGCGCGGCGCCGGGGCTGGTGCTGCAGCCACTGGGTCTGCACCTCAGGAGCCGGAGCCTCGGCGCACTTGCCGGTGGCCTGGAGGGTCTCTGGGGCCTGGCATTCCTGGGGCCTCTCGGCCCCTCCGCAAGCCCCGACCTTCCGCGCTCCCCTCGGCGCCCAGGTTCCTGCTCTCCCAGCTGCTTTCGCCAGCTTCCTCCCAGACAGCCCGGTCCCTAAACACCCCCCACACGCATTTTCCTATTGCCAGAAAGGCTGGGGGAGGAGATGGGAAGTTTCCCAAAGAAGTAGGGAAAAGGTTGGACCTAAGTTTTTCCGGGACCCCAAGGGTTAAATAATAGGTAAAAGGAACCAGCAACTTACCCGCCAAAGTCCGCCTGGGCGCGCGTCTGCCCTCATCCGCTCCATCTCAAGTTCAAGCGGCTTTTCGAGCAGGAGGCAGCAAAGAGGCCGCGGCCAGGAGCGCGCGGCCGGGGCTCCGCGCCCAGCTGCGCAAAGCAAGTTGCCGGGCCAGCCCGGAGCCAAGTTCGGGACCTCCGCGCGCTGCCCGCCGCCGGCCCATCCCCGCGGCTGCGGCTGCGGGCCCTCGATGGCCCATCTTCTCGGAAAGGGGGCGACCCCTCCGAGCGGCGCGCGATACTCCTCTGTCCCCCCTTTCCTGCTGAGGGGCTCGCGGAAAACGCGCGGCGCTGGGCCCAGGTGCCCTGAGGACCGCGGTCGCTGCTCCGCCTCCTGCGGCCCCAACTTTGGACCCGCACTCTCCCGGAGAACACGAGCGCCAGTGTGCGCGCGTGCCAGGCGCGTGTGCGTGTGCGCGCGCGTGCCAGCCGGCCGGCCGCGCGGGGCTGGGGTGCGTGTGCGGGCAGGCGCCACTCTCCGGCTGCCGGGAACTTGGAGAGTTTTCCTTTAAGCCGGCGCCGCCGCTCGGACACCCCCGCGTCCCACAGGAGGCGCTGACGTCGGCAGCCGGTTGCCAGACAGCCCCCGCGCGCGGCCGCCCATTGAAGCGGCGGCTCCCACGTCAGCAGCCGGACCTGGCGAGGCCGCTCCCCCCGCGGCGCCGCCCCCGCACCTGCCGCCCGCCCCGGCTGGGGCCGCGGAGGGGCCGGGCGCGGGGACCTGATCAGCCGCCCCTGAGCCCGCGGGGTATAAATAGCAACGGCCAGACCCCCGCCCCCCGCCCCCGCCCTGGCCCCGGCCCCGCCCGGCCGCAGAGTGGGCTCTTCGCTCCCTCCTGGGGGCGGCGGGGGAGGAGCGGGGCAGCCGCGGGCGGGAGGCGCAGCAGCCGCGGGCGGGAGGCGCAGCCCGGCCTCCCTTCCTCTCCATTCACAGATTCCGCCGCCGCGGGCATCCCAGGGAATGGCCGGCTGCCCACGTGCGGGGACCCAGGGCCGCGGGGAGGTCGCCGCGCCGGGGTTGCACCTCTGCGGGGTGGAGGATCCCCCCAAGACCACCCTGAGAAGCCCGAGGGCCCGGCCCTCTGCCCTCCCCCACCCCGCGGTCCTCCCTGCCCCCGGCTAGAGGCACGGGGAACCCACCAACCCGCGGGCCGCGCGACCCTAGCAACAGGGACCCCAGTGGCCACGTGGCGCCGGCAGGGAGCCGTCTCGGTGTCGCCTCCCTCTGCGCCCACCAGCCCGCCCCTCCCAGCGCCCTGGGGTGCGTCTCTGGAGGCACAGTGCAGGGCGGCAGGAGGGCGCCGTGGTCCCCACGCCAGCCCATCCGCAGGACCGCGCTCCCGCTGCGCTGCGGCAGGAAGCAGCCAGATGGCGGCCCGCAGCACCCTCAACCCCCACCCCACTGAGCTGGGGGTCCTGCTGAAACAGATGTGTCTGCCTGGCCCCCGGCAACTGTGCTCCCCCAGGCCAGCGGCTGGGGTGGGCAGCCGCTGTCCACTCCTCACCACCCCGCGCTGGCACCCAGCCCTTGTGGGGGTGCGGAGCTGCACTCCCTCCTGGGGTCCCCTGGGCCTGCCCAGCAGGCTCCTAGCTCTTCAGTTAGAGTTTAGCGGTGGCCACTGACACCCGGGTCCTGGGCACGGGGCGGGGACAGGACACCGGGGAGGCAGGGGCCACACCGCCCACCTTCCGGGCCTTGCAGGTCAGACGGGCAGCAAGGGAAGCCTGAGTGGACCTCTGGGTCCAGCACGGCCTGGGGGACAGTGACAGCTGGCTGGTGGCCAGGGCTCTGCAGAGTGGCCAGGTGCAGGGGTGTGGCAGGTGCAGGGCTGTGCCAGGTGCAGGGGTGTGGCAGCCTCACTGAGAGGGGCCTCACAGCCAAGGAGAGGAGAGAAACCCGGGACAGGTTGGGCGGGCGGGCCGGGGGCTGGGGAGGGGTCGGGTGAGCCTGTGTGTTGGGGGCCGGGGGCCAGGAGAGGACAGGCCATGCCGAGGCGCCTGCCCCGGGGCCCCTGGGCCGCGGGCGGGCGTCTGCTCATTGTCAGTCTCCCGCGCCCGGCCCCGTCCGCACCTCCTGGACCAACACCTTGGGGCAGACACAGGCCTCTGCCCGCTGGGTCTCCTCGAGCTGCCGCGTCCCCGGCCCTGGGCATCCCGTGATGCCCTCGCTGCCCTCACGGCCACGCTGTCTCCTGGCCTCTTGCCTTTCCCCACTAAACGCCCTGAGCTTGGGAGCGTCTCCGAGGCGGCTGGGACACAGAGAGCAGACAGGCCACCCACCTGGCTTGGCCCTACCCCGGCCTCTCCCCTGCCCTTTGGCCCACTTGCTGCTGCCCAGTGACCGCCTGAGGCAGAAGGAGACGTCCAGGTAAGCCCCACCCAGGGCTCTGCGGCACAGGGAGGCCTCCCGCGGACATGCCCCTGCCCAGAGAGACTTCCCAGCTGCTCCCAGCTCGCAGGGGTGAAGGCCCAGAAGACGCGCTCCCAGGAACGATGCGGGGAGCTAGGAAGGGGCCCTGAGCAGGACAGGCGGGGCGGCCCGTCCGGCCTCTGCCCCCAAGGGCCCTGAGGCGCCGGCCAGGCACCCGCACAGGTGAGGCGTGGAGGGCACCGCGCCCGTCGCTGCTCTGCAGAACCGGAGGGACGTCCAGTCACCCAGCAGCACGGCCAGCCCCAGGCCTTGTCCAGGAGGAGGAGGAGGGCTCCCAGCTCTTCTCCGCCCAGAGGACACCGAGCTGCGCGGTCGGCAGACTCCCTCCTCAGCCGGCTGCTGCCCCGCTCCCAGAAATAGCCGAGCCACGTCACCCCAAATATGTCCATCTGTTTAGATGGCGTCACTCCCTCCTTTTTATATTTTTATTTGTAAATAATTCCAAATCTCCAGAAAAGTTTCAAGAATGAAAATAGCCCAAGAGCCCGATGCCCAGGCCCAGACCTGCTCTTCCGGCCCCTGCGCTCTCGGGGCTCCGCTGCCACGGCCGAGGTGGGGTTCCGCCCCGGGCCCCCGCCCCGTGCAGATTCCAGCTCCGCCGGTGACCCAGGAACGCGCCCGGGACAGCACCCAGCCCGCCAGGGCCGCGCCGGGAGCATCGCCAGAGCCGTCCACGACGCCGCGTGGTGGGGGATGCGGCGAGTCGTTGGGCAGCGTCCCTGGAGGCCGGGTCCCCAGAGGCCGTGGCCCTGCCCGGCGCTGCGGTTCCTCCCGCGCCCCGCGGAGCCCCTGCCCTGGGCGGTGGGCCCAGCTCCCGCTCGTCTCCGCCCCAGGAGTCCCCTTCTCAGGGCTCACAGCCATCCCCGTGGGAGGACGTGGCCTGCGTCTGGTCGGTGAAACAGGCTGCCCCGCGCCAGAGCTGCCCGGCCCCGCCCTGCGTCCCGCCCGCCGCGCCAGGCGGCTCTTGCTCTTGCCTCCCTTGTGCTGGAGTCGCGGCTTCAGTTTCCTGAGCGTCGGGACGCACGGAAGCCCTGGGAGAGCTGAGCCGCCTGCGCCTCGGTTTCCCTCCCCCGGAGGGAACGGGGCGCTCTGTCCTCTGGGCTCACCCCCGAGCTGCAGGGGGAGGCGTGCGCTCCTTCCCGGCCTCGCCCCACGAAACTGCGGACTCGAAACGCTCGTTTGCCATTTGCCGTTTTCACTTTATAGCATCTTGGGGAGTCACTTCGCCGAGTTCTTGGGGGCTGCCTTGCTTTGTGAGCAGCTCCGTGGCCTTCCCTTGGGCGTGCCAGCCTCAGCTCGCCCCTGGGCGGGCACGGGGGCCTCCGCATGCCACGCTGCCGCACGCACCATCAGCCTTCGGGCGTGACTGCGGGGTCAGCCGAGAGGGCCCTGCGGCCACGTGGAAGCGAGCATGGCCCTGTGAGGTGCTGTCACGTTCTCCTTCAAAGGGTGTGGCGCTCTGTAATTCACCAGTTATTTATTTTTAAAAGAACATTAAATGAAACTCCCCCAGTTCTGGGGCCTCCCTGGTGGCGCAGCGGTTGGGCGCTGCGCCGTGGAGCTGTCGGCAGCCAAGATGCGGGTTCAACGCCCGGCCGGGGAGAATCCCACAGGGCACAGCAGACCTCTCCTGTCTCGCCCGCTGCCCCCTCAGCAGTGATTTCTGATCTGCCTGTTCTGCTCCCCACTCTGTGTCTGGTGAGCCCTCTCACCACCCCACACCTCTGGCCTGCACCCCAGCTTGTATGCATAAATAAATAAACCTTTAAAAAACGAAAAGGATCTCCCTCAGTTCAACAGATGAATGAAGAAATATTTGCTGTTCTGAGAAAGGTGCGTGGGCCACGGAGCGGGTGCGCCCCACTCTGGCCTGGAGCCTCACCCAGGCTGGGAGCCGTCTCCTGGTCCACAGGAGGGGCGAGACAGGATCTGCCCTGGCTGGACAGCCAGACGAGTGCGTCACTGACAGACATGAGTGGCAGAGTGCCGTCTGTCTGTCACCGACTACCCGTATGCGCTGTGCATGTACTTCACCGTCTGGACGTAATGTATATGATCTCACCATCTACATGTAATATATATACCATCATCTATATGTAATATATACGATATCACCATATAAACGTAATATATATGATATCACCATCTCTATGTAATATATATCACATCACCGTATAAACGTAATATATATATATAATCACCATGTATACGTAATATATATGAGATCACCATCTGCAGGTAATGTGTATGATGTCACCATCTCTATGTAATATGTGCAGTATCATCATCTACGTGCAATGGGCGTACAATGCCATCATCTATATGTGCTATATACAGCGCCATCAGTGTGCAGTATACGCACAGTGTCACCATCTATATGTAACACACATGCAGCATCGTGTCTGTGACACACCATCTGCATGTGATGTGCATATAACATCACCTCTATATATCATGCATGTAATATCTGTGTGTGACGTGTACGCGCATCTCCGTGTGCCGTGCGTGCAGCGTCACGCTCTGTGACGCCCACAGTGTCGCGTCTGCCCGCTGTCGCCGCTCCCCTCCAGGCCAGCGCAGGGCGGAGATGAGGCGCGGCGCACGCCTGCTGCTCCCCGCCGCGGTGGCCACCGCCCCTGGGCGCCTCTGGGCCTCGCCTCCGTCTCCAGAGGGCCAGGGAGCCGCCTCGGCTCCTGCGGTCGGGCAGTGAGCGCGGAGATGCCAGGCCAGCTCCTGCCGCGGCCTCTGGAGACGGGGCTTTCGGCTTGAGCCCAGTCCTGGAGGCGAAGGTCACCCCGCGGGGCCGGGGCCCGGAGCCTCTCTCCTCTCCGAGAGGCCCGGGAGAGCGACTGTGAGCGTGGGGCTGGCAGAGGCAGGGCAGAGCGCGAGGCGAGGAGGAGAGGGCGTCTCCACGGCCGCCCGTGGCGGGGAAGAACCAAAACCCCTCACCTGGCAGCAGGGGCCGGCGCGGCGGGCCAGACTGTCCGTGCGGCTCCCTCAGGGTGCTCAGGCCCGGTTCCAAGCGGGCAGCCTCCTCAGGGGCCAGCGGGCCGGGCCGGGCCGGGGCTCTCATGCGGGGTCCTCTGTCAGAAGTCCCTCGGGGCCTGCGGATGAGGACTGACCGGCGTCTCAGCCCTAGCCACCCCGAGCGCCGTCCACTCCCTCTGCCCCTCCCAGAGGGCCCCGAAACCCTCACTGCTCTTCTCAGCCCTGCCCCAGTCTCGAAGGCCTCGGCCACGGACGACCCCCCCCCCGCCCGCAGCCTGCCGCCGCTCTGCCAGGTCACCGCGGGCTGGCCCCTGCACCTCGCCGCTGTGGACACCTCCGTGGCGGGGCTGACACTGCGTGGAAGTCACACAGTAGGGCCGCTCCTGCCCCCAGCCTGCCCTCCCGCTGCCCGTCAGTCAGCACTTTCTGAAAGACAACGCTGACCGCCGGCAGCCACAGGGAGCCCTGAGAACCGGCCCGACGCCCGCTCAGCGCTGCCAGCAGCCGAGGTTGCCCGGGCACGCAGCTCCTGCAGGCCCACTGCCCACGCCCTCCCCTTCGAGGACGCTGTCCCCAGACCCAGGCGCCAGGCCTCCTTCAGCGCCCAGCTCGGGGCCGCCGGCCCTGGCCGTGTCCTGGCCTGTCCCTGTGGGAACGAGGTGGCCTCCGGCCTCCGGACTTGGCTCTCAGGGCATCGGGGCCCTGCCCAGCTGGCCGCAGGCGCTGGCGCGGTGGGCACTGCCCTGCTCCGCCAGACACGCTCCCCCCGGCGCTGCGGCTTCCTCCTGCGATGGCCGCCGCCCAGCGGCCCCCCGGCCCAGAGGCGCCCTGACGAGGACCACGAGGCGGCAGCTCACTCCGGGGGGCCGCTGGTCAGTGGCCCGGAAACAGGGCGACCGGCGCGGGGCTGGCCGGGGAAGGGCCCGTCCCCGGGCCGCGGGGGCCACGGGCTTGCGTCCAGCCGGCCTCCCTGGTGCCACCACGTCCCCGTGGGCGCGCTCGGTGCTGCGTCGGCGAGCAGAGGCAGAGCCGGGGTCACCTCACAGGCGAGACCCCGGCCCTGGTCTGAGCCCACGCCCCTGCCCAGCCCTGCCCGCCCCTCCTGCCCCCTGCCCGCCCCTCCCGCCCCCTGCCCACCCCTACCCACCCCTGCCCACCCCTACCCACCCCTGCCCACC
>PVIJ01024162.1:0-12861 GCA_004024925.1 Scalopus aquaticus
AGTCAATCTATTTCTTTGAAGAATGTCATTGAGATTTTTATTGGAATAGCATTGAATCTGTAAATTGCTTTTGGTAGGATTGCCATTTTGATAATGTTAATCCTTCCAATCCATGAGCAGGGGATGCCTTTCCATCTTCTTGTGTCTTCTTCTATTTCTTTCAACAGAGTTTTGTAGTTTTCTTTGTATAAGTCCTTTAAGTCTTTTGTTAGATTTATTCCCAGGTATTTGAATCTTTTGGTTTCTATTTTGAAGGGGATGGATTTCTTAATTTCTTCTTCTTCAGATTGGGTGTTTGCATATAGGAAGGCTACTGATTTGTGTGCATTGATTTTGTATCCTGCTACTGTACTGAACTGGTCTATGCCATCTCACTTATTATAAGAGATTGTAAACTCCACAAGGGCAAGGGGAAAAAAACTGCCTTTTACACCACTGCGGCTCTAGTACCCATAACCAGGTTGGCACTGGGTGAGCACATAATACATACTTGTTGAACAAATAAAGGAAGTAGAAGCAGAGGGCTTCAAGGCCTCTGACTCCTAGTGAGCTGAACCTGCTGCTTTGAAGAGTATGGCCCATCTCTGGGAGCTGGAGCCATATTCAAGCACAAACTTGTTTTGTGTGTGGATGTTTCTTGAAGACATTTTAGTGACTTTTTTTAGACTTTCTTTGTGGTTCAACTGTATGGCGTTTTTTACCTCAAGAAGTATAAATCTAGATTTGCAGTGCTCTCCTAAATGTTTCCCATTCACTTCTAGGAACAAAAAGAGCATCTCCTCAAGTGCATGACCTTCTCAGCAGCCCAGTCCTGCACATCTGGCTTCCTCCAGGGAACCAGGAGTCCAAGCCTGGGGCACATCTTTGACGGAGAAGGAAAATTTGCTTTCCTGACTTTGGTTATACAAAGAGTTAAGTTATTAGTCTTCTTCAGCAAATAAAGTTAAAATCAAATTAGTGTGACTCCTAAGGCAACAATAACATAGCCAGGAACAGTCAATAAAAAGTAATAAGTAATGGAATCAGTACATTTTTCTTCACAGAATGAGTGTGTGAGTAAATCCAAATGCCAGGGCAGAGCAGGCACACTTGTTCCCATAGTTTGCCAGATGGGGCTCTGACATCCTGGGCTAGGGGCCGAGCTGTGGGGTGCCTTCTCACACTAATGAGGTTTGCCCTAGAATCCGAGGAGACAGATGGATCTGCAGGTTGGAGCCCCTCAGCAATCTCCCTGGGAGTTGGCACCATCTCACTGGACCAGTTCCCACCTCTGGTTGCTCCCCTTTCTCTGCCCTCTCTCACTCCCCCCTCCCCCCCACTGCTTGTTTTGGTGGCTTTTGCAATGAGCTGTGCCGCAGTAAATATCATCTCCTCCCTACTTCATTCTGCATCTCCCTGAATGACTCATTTCTGACCTCACACTATTCTTTCCCTCCTTCCTGTGCATCCCCTCCCCCAAGCTCCTCCCCAAGTATTTTGTCTGTAACAGCTCCATCCGATCCTTTCTGACCCCATTACATTCTTGTTTATTTACCAGTGTTCCAGAAAGAGGTCATGTATGAATTAATGAGAAGGAAAGGAAGACGCTATTAGAAATTCTCCTTTCTGTGTCTGTTACTCAGTGTAAGGATCTTTCTGTTAGGGAAAAAATGGAAGAAATCTTTGGTCAGTGGAAGCAGCCTAGGGGGTTTTGCCATTGCTAGCCTTTAGAGTTCTGCAGATCTCAGCTAATGTGGACCCTCTAAGCTCATGAGTGAGAATGAGTTCCCAAGATTCATGAAAAATTCCCTGAAAAGGATAATTCTCAGGCACCAAGGGCAGGGATGGGGGCAAGAGGTCATGGAAGGCTGATGTTAAATGGAGACCATTTCAGTTCTGTATGATAAAAAAAAATTCTGGAGATCTGTTTCACAGCACAGTGTATATATTTATACTAAAGTGCACGCTACAAATTTTTAAGCTGATAAATTTTAACTATTTTTACCACAATTTGAAAAAAAACACATCTATAGTTGTGAAACTTTAAACAAGAAAAGCGAAAGCTAGATTCAGAATTTAGGGTAATGGTTATCTTACCTTGGGAAAGACAGGGATATGGGATAGGATGGTAAGAGGAAACACATAAGTAGATAGAGGTCATTGTCAGAGCCTCAAGGCTCTCCGAATGGGTGGTGAGTTCAATGCTGTCACTGTTTTATTGAAAATAATGAAACAATAAAAGAAGACCATGCACAGTTCCATGATAAGAATATGATAATGAGCCAAAGATGACAAAGAGACTGGTTTTATATAATTAAAACATAGGTAAAATTTAGTTATATCAATAACCATTCAAAACACTTTTATAACTCCCTTTTCTAAATTAAAAATTCTTTAAAGCAGTTTTCAGAGCCTCCCGATATCTCCCAATATTTTTCTCCCTCATTGTGCCCAGGACATACCCTTCCCCTAGTCTCTCTAAATCTCAGCTTGTTTCCATTCCTCAGATTTTCTCCGTCATATTGCTCCCACTCTCTCAATGTGCCACCACTCTCTCCTGGAATGGACTGTACCCTTTATTCATGTTCTGGCTAGCTGCCTCTCCTGGACACTGTGCCTGGAATGGTCATTCCATCTTCATGGTGCCTTCTTGCCCGTCCCTGATGAAGATAATCCTCCTAGGTCCCCATCAAACACCAACCACACTTCCTGCTGTGGAATTATGCTCTCCTTGACCATTGTCGGCAAGGACATGCTTGTCTTGCTTCTCACCTTATCTTTACTCCCTAGAACAGTAGTAGGTTCTTGATGAATAGTAAAACGTGCACACCAAAAAAAGACACAGAATGCCCCCCCCCAGGAATTCTGAGTACCTTCTAGAGCAAATATTAGCCCCTCTAACATAGTAGGCATTGCCCTGCTAGGTCTCCTCTAATCTGTTTCCCCTGCCTATTTGCCTTCTCCCCAAATACCTTTGCTCTAGCTTGCCTCAAGTTTTCACTCAAATACCACCTTTCATAAAGTGTAATATGCTATTTATTTAATATTGAACAGATTTTCAGGACATTTTCATCTTGTAGAACCAAAACACTGTACTGATTAAACAATTCCCTTTTTTTCCCTCCTCTATTCCAGCCTCTGGTAACTACCATTCTGCTTTCTATTTCTGTGAACTTGACAGTTTTAGATATCTCATTAAGTGGAATCATACAGTGTTTATCTTCTTGTGACTGGCTTATTTCATTGAGCAAAATGTTCTTAAGATCTATCCATGTGGACCTTCCTTTTTAAGGCTGCACTGTATTCCATTATTCTACTGTATATCTACTCTACCTTTTTTTTTTTTAACCTATTCTTCTGTGAATATTTAGTTTGCTTCCACTTCTTGGCTGTTGTGAATAGGAGTCAGGGATGTTGTCTGTTTAGTTCATTGCTGTGTCCCAAATGCTTATTACTGTGTCTATTGCATAGTAGATGCTCAATAAAAATTTTGGAAAATGAAATACAGGAAGCAAAGTGAAGTCTAGTTGCTAACAGTAGAACTTTGTAGATGATTTTTCCATCTTCCGAAACTATTGTCTTCCACTAACTTGTGTTTTTGGCATCTCTTAATGTGCTATGGTCCTTAATAAATAACCGGCATCCCTGAGCAATTAGGGTTATTAGGAAATCCTGTGGCCTGACTACCCAGACATTTCTTACCCACAGAATGGTCCTAGCATCTGGGTCTTTGGGATGAATCTGGCCCCTATAAAATTACTGATACAACATCAGTAACTTACCAGGGGTGATTATAAATGCTCTGAGTTGTATAAGCAAAAATTAAATAAATCCTTAGCCGCCAAAAAGGAAAAACCCTAATATAGGAGGACTTTAAGGGGTAAAGAGGCTTGGGTAGGAACAAAGGGAAAAGAGGGTGGTACTCCCCTATTTAGGGAGGACTCAGTTTTCATGATGGAGATGATGTGAATTTTGTTGATACTCCCATTCACATCAACTCCAGAGAGTGGCTGGAATCTGGTTGTGATTTCTACAAAAGCATTTCTTCCTACCCAATGAACTCCACATTGGGCTCCTTCCTAATTTGCCATTCTTCCTTCAAATAATCATCTCCCAAGTAGTTTGATGCCTCCAAGATTTTAGTACCAGATTGGAAAGTAATTACAAGTGTTTGTGTGACTTCATTTACTTAATTTCATCATGGAGTTCATGGTTATTGAATTCTGTCATCCAATTTAGGTTTTCAGTGTATCAGTAAGTGGAAGTGAGAGTGTCAGAGCAAAACCTGGCAGCCTCACTGGAGGGGCCTGGTGATGGGTATTCTAAAAATTCTGTTTGTAAAAGTAACTACAGACCTCTGACATCCTGAGGAGCATATCTGCAGATACCCAGAAATCCCCAATTTGCAAACATTTGCATAGTATCTGAATTCCCTCTAAAGAGTAGTAATATTTGAAAAATGTTCTTTTCAAATTCTTAATTCTATACATCAGAAAAAAGACTGGTCCTGAATCATGGTTCCCTGGAGAACCATTGTTTCATGTGCTGAGCCTCTAGAGAGACATTCTACAGAGTTACTGTATATTCTTTGCGAAAGTACCACACACTCGTTAAGTGCCTCCCAGCTCCCCACCACACACAAGTGAGCACTTCCACAAAATTGAAATGAATATCTTATGGGGCATTGGATTTGTTAAGATTAATCAAGACCTTGATTACGTTCATGAAGGTCAAGGGTCTAGGGTACAATATGATACAATAAATAAAACAATTAAGCAGGAGGGCTTTGAAGTTATTTAGATGTAGGTTCAAATCCCAGCTCATTCACATAATACTTATAACATTGGAGAAGTTCCCAACTGGCTCTTTATTAATAAAACACAAAAATAGTCCATGTCTCTTCAGGCTCTAAAGAGATCTAAGATGGAGCTAAACAGAGCACTCGGAAAGTCCCAGGCTTGCAGTGAGCACTGTCATGGTGAGGCTGCACTGCTGTGCCCCACTTGGCTCCTGCCCCTGCAGACCATTCTCCACTTAGCAGCCAGAGTGATCTTTCAAACCTTATATCAGTTTCAGTAAAAACCTTCCAATGACCCCCCACTACATTTAGTAGAAACTTCATAAAAAGGGTGAATCTTTGACCTCTCCTCAAGCCATCCTCTTTACTCATTAGGCTCCAGCCCCAATGACTTTCCTTCTGTTTCTCACCTGCCCAGACCTTATTTGCACACCATTGCTTTTGCCCTTACTGCTGCCTTCTTCCTGGAATACAACTCTTATCTGAGTCTGCTTGTCACCTCCTCAGAGAGGCCCTTCCTACGCACTCAATCCTGTTCTCAAAATGTTAAATATTTACCTTGCTAATTTGTTTCATTATCTATTGTTTTTATCTCCTAACCAGTATATAATTAAGCTCTATTTTTTGCATGGCTCTATGAAGCCCTACTTGTGCTTGACACATAGTAGGTGCTTAATAAATACTGGTTGCCTGGATGGATGGATGAGTGTTTGGATGGGTGGGTGGATGGGTGGGTGGATGGGTGGATAAGGATTATGCCACCTGTTTTTGCATTGCATATGATAATAGCAGAGTAGGAAAATTATGTGCATGTCTACAAGACCAAGGAAACATCATAAAAAGACTGATGTAGTCAAAGAAGATGGGACATGTGTTGACTGTTAAAGAAGTGGATATAAGATAGAGGGAGGAACTTTTAGGAAGTTGTTTAACCTCCAAATATCTGAGATTTTCTTCTTGTCCCTTAGGGGTGGAGATGGGCCTGCCCCTCATTTATGGGGATGTTCTGGAACCAGAGATAATGTATAAAGGCTGTTGAGTGCTAATTAGCTCTATCTGTCAGGGCACAGGAAGCCAGCAGGTCTGAGTGGCTGATTGCAAGGTCTGTAGCTGAAAATACTTCTTGCCAACTGCCTGGAGGGCCTGATAAGGGAAATGACTACATTCAGTAAATTAACATATTCTAAGCAGGTCGGAAGGCCCAGTTGTAGAAAACAGTGTAAAAAATGGAAAGAAAGGTAAAACACCCCTGTTTTAGTTATGGAAGTTGTGAATTCCTTGACAGGGGTCTTTGCATGCAGTCAGCGGTGGGTGGCAGCTAAGTTTAATTTTTAGCGGTAGCTACTGGCAAAACTAGGGAAGAAATATACTTGTTCTCATCGTGCATACTTCTTAGTTCCCTTTATTTTGCCCTTTCCTATTTGAGTGATTAGTTCTACACCTACTCTTTCTCTTTTCTTTAAAAGCAGAGTATTTCCTACTCTGCTACCTCATCTGATATGCTTTCTCCGGTAATTTCTCAAACACTGATTTCCCTAGACATCATAGTTTAGGAGAAAAAGGACTGGACTCAGAAAAAGCATGGGATCTGGTTCTGGTCTGTGTTCCCTATTAGGTGTACTAAGTCATGACTGTTTGGCTGAGTAGGAAGGCAGATCAAACTGTCAGAAGGAAAGCCATTGGCTTGCATAACTGAACTCCGAGAAGAGTAAGGATGTGTGGTATTGCTGAATCCAAGGGGCTTATCAATAACAGCAAGATTCAGTCTCCAATCCAAACTCTAACCCTTTTCCCTTAGACATACTTTTCATATTGTCTCTCTCCATGTACTAACATGGTCATTGTTCGCTCCAAGCTTTAGGGTGGTGGATAATCGCTCCCTATCCAGAAGGAAGAAGGATCTCCCCATCTCTTCATCTCTCCCTCTTTCATATAGCAAATCTCAAGGAACCAACTGGTAACTTGCTCAGCCCTGTGTAGTGGCACAGGGGGCAGAGTAGAGCTCAAAGCAGCTGCTCACAGGTACCATGATTTACACCCCACAAGATCACATAAAAGGAGGAAGGAGATGTTTATCAAAGAACAGGATCCTGGTCAGATAGAAAACCACTGTTCCTGCTATGATAGTGCTCATCTGTTAAGTAATTGCATCCGGTAAGATTGCAGTTGTGGATATGCTCTGGAAAACATAAATTCTAGCACAAATGAAAGCTTGTTTTATCATATAAACCATTTTCTTCTTATGACTCCAGAACCCTTACTATGCAAGACATCAGTTGGCTTGTAAGGCTGTTGAAAAGATTAAATGGGACAATGTGATGAGCTTGCCACAGAGTACCTGGCATGAAGTCAGTGCCCCTTGTCAGTAGCTTCCTCTTATGCCAGACAACGTACTATTTGCCAAAATTTTTACCTGAAGAGAAACCTTGAATAGTTGAAATTAATCACTATTTCTGCTAAGTGTCAAAAACAGTTGGGGATTAGTGGGTAAAATTGCCAGTAATATTTCATGTATTTTTTTCCCTCTCCCTCTGAATCTTCATTTTTATACCTCTATATCTCCTCCAACACAACTTTTGGGTGGCGACAGGAAGGGCAAAGAAACTGCAAAATTGAACTCATGAATATTAAATAAGAATATATATGTGCTGTTATATCATTTGAATTCTTTACTGTGTGAAGTGGCTGGTATGTGCTGATGTTAGCTATGTGGGTGATGCTAGTGATTTTAACCCTGACAGCAGAGAGTAGGATAACCAGTGTGGGATTCATGGCACAAAGCTTTTCTAGTAGAGCCTTTCTTGATGTGTGTGATCCATGGCCCCGCATTCAGAGCTTCTTGCTCTATGCAATGTTTCCTCATCAGGAGAGGCGAAATGACAGGTACGCTGCTTATTACTGGGGCCATGGGGGCGACTGTTATAGGGTTCTCACTGGCATGTTAGTGACATTAATGAAATGACGTCGATGAAAAATGGGTTCTTTGTCAGCAGCTTCTAGAGAGAGACCCAGAGGATGATGACCCCTTAGACAACAGTGCAAAGTTCATGGACACACAAGACTATAAATAGATATGTGCTCTCACCTTGGGCTCTTGCCAACTTGCTTCGTGACCTTGGATGAGGCAGTCCCTCTTCTGGACATGAGGACTCGCTGGTCCTGGAGGTGACGTTTTGCAGCTCTTTTTAGGTTTAGAGAAACAGTAACAGGTTCCTAAATTTATCTCCTGTACTTTTATGAACATAGAAGCCTCTCTTTCCAGTTTTTCCCCGCAAATCATTTTTCTCTCCCCCATAGGTCTACATAGTTATTCAAGTTTAATTTCCAGTTATAGACAAAATCGATTTGTTGGAACATCACTAGTTTTCGTTCTCCAAGGCCTGTTCTTTGTGTCCTCACCCAATGAAAGAACATGATCTACTCCCCCACTAGGCTGTTAGCTCCATGACAGCAGGTGTCCTAACTCTTAGTCATTGCTGAACCCGCAGTCTACCACGTACTGTATGATATATAGAAATTCAATAATTAAATAAGTGATTAGATAAGTGATTTAATATTTGGGTGATGGCATAGGACACTTTTGTGGAATTCTTAGTTAACCTGAATTCTCTTTGGTCTTTTCACAATGCCACTTACTATAAAATTCTACATTGGCTGCTATATATATATATGAAAAAATTCTGTTTGGAATTATTCAAAATTCAACTTTTTGGACACAGCTCTATTATTAGCTCTGGAAGCACAGCATGCAGACACATCTATAGACAACTCTCCATATTTGGAATAAGTTTAAGTGAGAATGAGAGATTTGGGTTATTTGAGGTGTATGGTTAGAAGAAAAGGAGTTCACTGGAAGGAAAGAATAAGGAATGAATAATTCAAGTTTGGTTAGGGAGTTAAAGGGAGCTGAGAGCCATCTACAGCATAACTAAGTGCTAAGCAGGGCCACGACCAAAATGAAGGAAGTCAACATTTGTTTAAAGTCAGTGTCAAAGTTACCTGATATAATGCTTCCCATTTTGCAGTTAAGGAATTAAAAGATCAGAGTAGTTAGGTGAATTGTCTACAATCATGCAGGCAATTTAGGGTTCTAATTCCAAATGCAAAGAGAGACAGTTATGCAGGCTTCTTTAAGTGCATGATTGGTGGTCATGAGTAAGAAAAGGCCAGGGTCCTCTGAGAGTTCTAAGAAATCTTTTATTTTATTCTACCTTGATGGAGACATTTACCTCTGGAGTTCAGCCAAAGGAAGGTCAAGTCCTGGATAGGTCCCTTCAAGGTTTTCACTGTTTAGGACTGGTGAATGGCTGAATGGATGGGTAGATGGGTGGGTGGTTGGATGGATGATTGTGTCAATGATTTAGATAGCTATGTGGGTGAATAGATAGAATGAAAAGATTAATAAGTATTTGGGTATATAGAAAATCTATAGAAATATAACAGGATATGTTTTCATGCATCCAAGTATATTGGATATATATAAGTAAGCTTGCTACTTTTTCTTTGTAGACACATCAAATGTGACCTTGCAACATTGCCAAACATATCTCCTCACACAAGGTGATCTTTATTACCCTGAATGTAACCATTAAAATACTCTATGGGTGGACAGTTGCTCTTCCAGAGTGATGTGTTACTGTTGTTGTTACACATCATTGAGTAGAAATATTGCTTATGTGTTTATTTTTGAGGTGGCAATGGGGTAATATAAAATATCAGGAAGTTGTTTTGCTTGACCTGATCACTTAGTGCCCTGGCTTCTAGACAACACATTTTGCTTCTATTATTTGAAAACCACTATAATACTGCAACTTATATTTTCTGAATGGGGTTGCCTAAAAAATAACTTGTTAACCGTAAGGGTGCTAATAATGGGGCTAATGCATACCCATTAAAGTCATTTACCTCTAATTTGTGATGAGAGAATGAGTGAAATAAAGCATAGAATTTCATTATATTGATTGTAGGTTTAAGGACATAAAGACACTCATTTATTTAGGATTTGGGGACTAATTTAGCATGATATATCAACATTAGATAGAAGACCACCACAGAGCGAAGACTTTTCTTCCACATGTTTTGGAGGTGGAGATCACTTCAGGTGATTTCTCTACAGGTATCAGAGTCTTTGTCCAGGTTTTTAGCTTCCCTGTGCTACCTCATTCCCTCCCTCTCCTTTCTTAGACCCCCTAATTCTAGTGAATCTTTTTCACCAGATTTAATCATTAAAAAATCATCTAAGTTCAGTGCATGGTTTCTGGACAAAGAATGCATGATTTTAAATCCTAGCTATCCTAGTTTCCTCTTCTATAAAATAATGAAGTAATGATAGTAATCAATTCACAAGATTGATATAAGAATTAAATGAGTTACCTATGCATTAAATAAATAAGCTTTCAATAAAGATTGTTTTAAATTAATAACACTACCTGAATTAAGAGAAGAATGACCCACATAACACTGGTCAACAAATTTTCACAAAAGTCATATAACTGAAATAAAATTAGTCATTTTCTGTCAATTTGTATGTGCTCAACACGAATATGACAGTGAAATTCTAATTTTACTCTAGATTTTTTTTTAATCTGCAATAAATGGATGTTTACATCACAAAATGCACGCCAATAGTAATAGACCTATGGTTAATATCTGTAAAAAAATCAAGTCAAAGACTACTTCTTAGATTTCTTCGCTTGTCTCTTGTACAGCTGTTCAGGAGCATCTCTGGGGAGTGTCCAGCAGTAGTCAGCCAGCACTGTAGTGGACCATTTTCCTTGGTATCTTTGTTCCATTGATGTGATATCTTGATGAAAACATTTGCCATGTTCATCATTAACCATACCACAGGGAAGAAATCGAGATGTGAATGAAGGAAGTAGATCTTTAGAGACATTGCAGCCAAGTTTCTGATACTGCATCAGCATGTCTTCTACTAATTCCTTGTAGTTTTCTGCCCTAACATTCCAAGAAAGTTTGTAGACACTGGGAGAAAAGCATTCCAGGCTTTTTTCGCATCACCCTGCAGCAAGTTGTTGAACTGGTCATCTCAGTGCAGATGGAATGTTTGAGTAGACTATCCTCGACTTCTTTTGCTTCGCTCTTCTGCCGGAAATAGGAGGAACCAAGCAGAAGTAACAATCTTTTATGTGGTTGCTTGGCTCCCTCCATATCATGGAGACTGCAAATGGCAGTGATGGTCTTTTGCCATTTAAGCACTGTAAAAGCTGCGTTGTACATGGAGCACAGTGTTTATACGGGGCCTAAGGCTTGTCTTGGTCACCAGCCCTGCATCCAAAGTAAAGATGACACTAAAGATGTCACTTCCCCACAGATAGAGCAGAAATTGTCCATGATATTAATGCACATTGGAGGCATTATTGCTCTGTATTGTGCCTAAATGGACAAATTAATAACAGTAGTTTAAAACAGTAATTTTATGAAACAGTAGTTTAAACTGTCTCACACAAAGTCTGAAATATTTTCAGTGCTCAACCTTTCCAACAGGGCTTTATATAGTGCACTGCTTACGTCAACTTACTTCAGCAGCCACCTGGCAGTAGTATTGCATTGCATCAGAAAATGATGCAATCAACTCTGGATGATGTGTGCATGATGGTATTATGCAATGGTATTATGCACATGATGGTATTATGCAATGTGATGCTGATTTAGGATGCTGTTGCAGTCCTACTGGATAAATTTACATGATGAAACATATTAAATGAATTACATGAAATATCCTCAAAACAAGAGCTATTAAAAAATGTTCAGGGTTATATTCATGTTCAGCTCACCAAGATACTACAGATTAGGGCCTTTTTAAATCAGTAATGATCTCACTGTTGACCAGTGTAATCCTAACACTGTAAACTACCCTTGGACCTTTCTGTTTAAAGCACTTAATTTTGAAAGTGGAATTTTGTGTCTTGGATTCTTTCCATGATTTGGAGAAGTCACAAATATCACCATTAGCTTTTTATACTTTCCTTACAGAAAAACTTTCTTACATAAAATCTAACTATAAACATCAAAAACTTCCCAGTTTGAGAGGATAGCTACATGGTATATAAGATGTTAGTAAGGCTTCCAGAAATGGGTACTTTGGTAAACCCGCAGCTAATCTTTGTGTAGATTTATTTATTAGGCTGGTTCCATATTGTGAAAGGCCATCACTCCATAGGACATTTTGTATAAGTTTATTGTCTTGGAATCACAGTAAGGCTTTGAGGTCAACCAAACTTAGGATTTATACTTGGGCCTCTGTCAACTAGCCCCTATGATTTGAAGAAAGTTTATAAACATATACTCATCCTTGTTCTCCTGCATCAAACAATACTTGGTTGTAGAGGGCCTGGGGGCAAGGTAGGTGAGGTATGAGGAGAGAAAGCATCCTAAGTGCCTATTCCCATGAATATCTGAACCCATGAAACATTGGGTTCAAATCCTGTATCTGGACCTGTGATCTTGGGTAATTGAGCTTTTCAGAGACCTCATCAGACAGAAAGGTTAGTGACACTATACATATGTATAATGAGAACTACAATCAGGATAAGAAATGGTCCTTGTTTTAACTATCACAATGGAAAATTATTAACTTTCTCTGAGAGGATGGTAGTCCAAGAAGGTCATCTAGAGGTGAAAAAACTGGAAGCAGAGATATTCCTGGGACTTTGGGACCTGGGGGATACTTTCTCTTCTCATTCCTCCTTCCCTCACTACTCCCTACCCTGAGGCCCTCTATAACCAAGTATTGGTCCGTGCTAGAGAGCAAACATCAAACTTACTCAAATCAGAAGTGCTGTTTGACAGAAGCCCACATGTACCTGGGGCGCGATAGGGCAGAACTGCTATTCTCAGATCCAGCAAGACCCCTTGGTCATGGACAGTGTCATCGTCATCTGTGGCTCCATTTGGGAGCTATAGGCCTGTACCAGTCTGCTTGCACTCCTCTTACAAAATACCCCACACTGGGTGACTTAAGCAACAAAACTGTATTTCTCACTGTTCTGTGAGTTGGGAGACCCAAGAGCTAACTGAGGTGCCATCTGATTCCATTTCTGAGGAGTGTTTTTTTTTTTTTTATT
>PVIJ01024163.1:0-12861 GCA_004024925.1 Scalopus aquaticus
AGTGAAACCATTCGATATTTTTCTTTTTCTTTCTGGCTTATTTCACTGAGTATGATTCCCTCTAATTCCATCCATGTCGCTGCAAATTACATGTGTTTATCTTCTTTGAATGCTGAATAGTATTCCATTGTGTATATGTACCACATCTTCTTGATCCAATCATCTATTTTTGGACATCTGGGTTGCTTCCATACCTTTGCTATTGTGAATAGTGCCGCAATAAAAGACCTAGATGTAAGACCTGAAACCATAAAATGTATAGAAGAAAATACAGGCAAAACTCTACACTACATACATCTCAGCAAAATCTTGAAAGACACATCCCTCAAAGTGAAGGAAGTGAAAGACAAGATAAACAGATGGGATTACAGCAAAAAAAAAAAAAAAAAAAAAAGCAAAGCGAGTTTCATGCCGCCTGGCCGGGGAGATTCCCACATGGTGCGCAGACCTCTCCTGCCTTGCCCACCACTCCCCTCAGGAGTGTATTTCCGATCTACCTGTTCTGCTCTCCGCTCTGTCTCTGGTGAACTCTTCTCGCCGCCCCACACCTCTGGCCTATACCCCAGCTTGTATGCATAAATAAATAAATCTTTAAAAAAAAATCAAATACTGTACAAAAATTAACAACAATGTCAGAAAACAAAACTAATTAAAAGAAAAGTCCTGCCCTTATGGGGTTTTTACAGGAAGAATTAAATAAGATAATATATGTAAAGGCAGGTTACATAGCAATCTCTAAGTGTAATAAATACATACTACTTAAAGAAATAATTTAACAGTGTTTCAAATCCAATGCAAACAAATAATGTTCTGGACTCTTAATGCTAACAACAAACACTGAAACAGGTATGCTAAAAATGAAAACACTTTATTTATGCTTCATTTACTATACTTGAAGGGCAGTACCATATGAGGCAGACTCTAAATTCTACAGAATCATTTCAGTTTTCAAAATAACTGGTTAATTTCAGCAACTTCAAAGAGCATTCCCATAAATACATGTCTATATTTTCAAACATAAACTAATGCATTCTAAGATGCATGTGTTACCAAATTCAAGCTTGAAAGCAAATAAATCAGGCTACCGTCAAATAGATTCTCACATACTTGCAATTACCTCAGCTGCTAAGTTATCTGGGGAAAACATCTCATTTTAATGTGTACAGTGGTTAACCAAGTGTCACAGCACACTGCTGAACTAACCTGATTAGCAAAGAGAAAGTAAGAGAGTCATGTGTGCCAAAATCTAACGAGCAAGAAATAAAGTAGAGAACAAAGAAATTTAATATTCCATCTTCAAGTTTTTTAGGAAAAATTCTGTTAACTTTGAAGGATGCAAACTATTACTGTGAGTCACTAATAAGTTATCTCACTTAAAAACTATTTTTAAAAGTACCTTTAGAGTACTAGTAATTCTTAGGAGAAAATAAAGTATTTCTACACATTTGCTTTAACAAGCTTGTTCCAATGTTCAGTCCTATACGAGACACTATGGTGATAAAAGCATGAGTCCCTGCCCCCAAGGTTTAATTAAGGGACAGACTGCGTAATACAGACCAAGACATATGAAGAATCAACAAAGGCTAGAGCAGTAAAGCAAATGATAACTGTGAAAAGAAAAATTCACGGCAGAGGAAAACAAGGGCAAAAGCAGGGGCACTGGTTCTAGGAAACCAATGTAAAAGATAAGCCATTCCAATTGATAGGACTAGAAGAGTATGGAGAGAATGCGTGACGTCTTCAGAGGATTGTTTTATATTAAGTAGCACCAAAAAATGTATTTCTCCTAAAGAAATGACCAAATGATACACCTGAGTGAAAGAATCAGAAAAAACTAAGAATAACTATGGCCAAGAGAAATAAAGGAATGGATGAATGAATTTCATTCATTTCAAAGTTCTGCGCTTCAGGTGATAAGAAATCCAGTGGATTATCTGTTAAGACAAATAAAGGTATGGGATTAGATACCAGATTAAGAGTCTAGAACTACTACCCTGGTGCAAGTCTCTATCACTGCTTCCCTGGACTACTGTAATAATCTCCACCTTCCACCCTTGATCCCATGGTATTATCTGAACCTGCCAGCCAGAGGGAACTTTTGAAATGCCAATTAGATCATACCACTCTTCTGCTAAAAACCCTCCAGCAGATCCCAAGAGCAAAATCCAAAATCCATACAATAGTGTACAAATCCCTTCATGATATCTCACAACAACCCCTTTCCTCTCCAACCTAATCACCCACTACTACTTTTGCTCCGTGTTAGTCTTAGAACATGCCAGACTTGCTCCCAATGTGTTTCCTTTCCTTGAAAATGCCTTGTTGGTTAATTAAGTCCATATGACTAACTCTGTCTCCCTCAAGACTGTTTACATTGCATCTTCTCTAAGAAATTCATGCTGACACACCACTTAAAGTTGCAAGCCCACCCTCAACTGCATGTTCTCGGCTGCATGCACATCCTATTTTTTTTTCTTTTATGTTTTGCCAGAGAACTTAGCACCTTCTAGACTGCTATAAAATATGCTTATGTTTATTTTTGGTTGATGTCTCCTTTTACGAAAATATAACCACCATCAAGATTGACATTTAGCTCACTAAAGAATGCTAAACCTAAATGAAAGAGGTCTGCAAAAGGGAGGCATAAATATCAATTTGTTAAATCAATGAACTGCTTCAAAGGGGTAGGACATAAAAATGCATGTTTATTACTTTTCTAACCCACCATTTCTTTCAGTATTTTCCAACTCCATAGCAGTCATACACTCATACAGATGCCCAAGTAAAAAGCTTAGAAACCATTCTAGACTGTTCACTCCTCCAATTTTCCACGGTCAATTCATCACCATAAACTACTAAAATCACCTCTATTTCCAAAATAGGATCCCTCCTTTCCACTCCCACTGCCAACAGTTTAAACTTTTTCGCCTCTTAACTAGTCTATGAAGTCCACAAATAAGCTTTTTTGCTTTGGTCTAACCAAGGCCATCTAATAGCCTAATGAATTTCAGATAGATATAACTATGACAAACTGGAGAAACAAAGTGAAGAACAGGTACTTGAAGGTGAGAAGAATGACTTTTATCTTTATTTTCCTTGCTCCTATTCATGCACGCTTACTCAATACTTCAAAGTCCAGCTAAAATATCTTCTCCAATTTGGAAGCCTTTCTCAGCTCTTTCAGCAAAGTGCATACTCTTTTTTCCCCCTTTTTTATGTAACTCAGAAGACCTTTCTGTAGCAAATAATTTTTTTCACAGAACAGTTGCTCAAATGGACAGGAATCTAGTCTTATTCTAGCACAGAGCCCAACATCAAAATATGTGTTGAGCAAACAAGTAACAACTTTTAATCTAGAATGGCAATTATAAACAAAAAAAGACTGAACAAAGGTAGGGATGCAAAGGGAAAAAAAGTTATCCGTAGTTACCAATAAATAGTACATAAAAATACTAACTGAAGACCTAACTGGGGAGTGGTGGAATAGGGGGTGAGAAATAAAGGCCAAACACATAAGACATTTTCTCAAGAGATCCCCATGAAAGAAAATATTTATAAAGTAGATTAGAATTTTCAGAGCAAAACATGGAGATGGACAAAAAAATTAACCTAAAATAGGTTATAAAAAATGTTCTCTCAAAGAAAAATATTCAACTGGAAACAAATGGTGTTTATGAAATGCTCATGAGATGAAAATGTTTCAATTAACGAGAAAGCATTAGAAAATATACGATCCCATACCCTCTTTAATCCTATGTACCAAAGATACTGAATGCAGAGTTCAATCAGAAAAAAATGCCTCAAAAGGAGATTCTCAAAAGCCAGCAAAATTATGTTAACAGAAGAAATAAAATTATCAAACTCAACACATTAAACTCAAATGAGGTTTAAATTTTTATTATTACATTGTATGTTTTATTTTGTCCTGTGCATTAAGAAGAAATGAAGAGCCTAAAAACACTCAGGACATGGGCCTCCCCGGTGGCGCAGCGGTTGAGCGCTGCACTGTGGAGCTGTCGGCAGCGGCGACGCGAGTTCAACGCCCAGCCGGGGAGAGTCCCACATGGTGCGGCAGACCTCTCCTGCCTCGCCTGCTGCTCCCCTCAGCAGTGTATTTCTGATCGGCCTGTTCTGCTCCCCACTCTGTCTCTGGTGAACCCTCTCGCCGCCCCACGCCTCTGGCCTGTACCCCAGCTTGTATGTATAAATAAAAAAAAAAAAATTAAAAAAAAAAAACACTCAGGACATACATCTCAGAAACACCTTTAAAGACTCATTCCCTGAAGCAAAGAAAGTGAAGGAAAAGATATACAGTTGGGACTACATCAAACTAAAAAGCTTCTGTTCAGTAAAAGAGACAACAACCAAAGAAACCCTACTGATTGGGAGAAAATATTTGTACTCCAACTACTGATAAGGGACTGACTTCAAAGATCTACAAAGAGCTCACACAGCTCAACAAAAAGCATACAATCCAGTCAAAAGATGGGCAGAAGAGCTAAAAAGACACATCTCCAAAGAAGAAATGCAAACGGCCAACAGGTATATGAAAAAATGCTCAACATCACTTATAATCAGAGATATGCAAATCAAAATCACAATGAGATACTACCTTACACCAGCAAGAATAGCACATATTAAAAAAACCTGTAACAACAAATGCTGGCAAGGACATAGAGAAAAAGGAACTCTCTTACACTGCTGGTGGGAATGCAAACTGATCCAAACACCATGGAAAGCTGTGCGGAGGTTCCTCAAATTACTGAAAAGGAGCTACCATATAATCCAGCAATTCCACTTCTAGGAATCTACCCAAAGGACACAAAAACACTGATTCGAAAGGACACCTGCACTCCTATGTTTACTGCAGCATTATCTGCAATAACTAAGATACAGAAACAACCTAAATGCCCAAAAACAGATGACTGGATCAAGAAGATGTGGTATATATACACCGTGGAATACTATTCAGCAATCAAAAAAGATAAACTTATGCTATTTGCAGCAACATGGATGGAGCTGGAGGGGATTATGCTCAGTGAAATGTGAGAAGGAAAAAGAAAAATATCGGATGGTCTCATTTATGTGAGGAATATAGGGGAACCAAACAAGGGATCGGGGCGGGGGGGGAAGACAAAACTAGCAGGCAACTATAAATCGGAGACATTCAGTAGGGGAGAGGGAGGGAAAAAGATTGAAACAGGGCAGGAAGGGCACAAGAGACTACAGTGATGGTTCACGGGTGACTTGGTGGTGGGAATTTTATGGGGACTACACCTGAAAGGAGAAAGCAAACTGTATAAAAACGATATAAATATATATATAGAAATAAAAGAGAAATGAAGAGCCTAGAAAACCAACTTTTTAAAAAATAAGTAAGTGTAGGTACAGTACTATGCTTGAGGAAAAAAGTAAAAATATTCACACTTGAACACAAAATAAGCAATGTACTCCCTGTAATATAATTCAGTTACTTGTAGTTTGGCAGGTTACTGGCTAAGGTAACACTAGAGAGGTTACTATGAAGCTTTTTTGGGATCAGACTCCTCTGAGAGGCCAAAGAAATCTTGTCCCTAGTCCAGAGAAAGACACCCAACTGTACAGCTATACCTAGCATTTTAAATTTGCAATGGCAGTTACAGGGCCCATGTTGTCTGTTTATATCTTCCTAGAGCTCCAGGAACCCAGCTGTAGAATGATGTCTTAATGAGTCAAAAAAGCAAATGACATAAAATTCCTCAGGAAACAAACTGTTAATAATGCTAGATTATTATTTTTTCCTTAGTCACCTAATCAATTAAAAAACACAGAACATAAAAATCTCCACTGGTTAAGTTTTATCAAATGATATACACATCTGAGTTAAAATCCATGCATATACCTAAAAAAACTTAAAATCTAAATTTAAAAAATAAGATCTAATATTAAGAACAATAAAAACAATAGTTATTGAGTATCTGTACTGAGTGCAGTTGTGGGTGCTTTAAATATATTCATATTTCTATATAAATGTAAATAATTACCATCCCCATTTCATAACCAAACACAGATATAAAAAGGAACAATGACATGAAACAAATGATTATTAAGATTAAGAAGTAAAAAATTCCCTCTTTAATGTAGACCATTCTAGTAACAAATTAGACCTGGTATTTGTATTATCACAGTTCTACAAAGCAAGAACATATTGTCCAAACTCCAGAAGGATGACAATCTTGATCTTTTCGCATATTCTTGCCAAGATAATCCTTATAATACCATGTTCACTTTAGGTACTCTGTAACCAGAAATGTGAACACAAAATGTTCAAAAAGAGCCAATACTAACCAAAGGATTTACAAGATTAAAAGCAGAAGTTTAATTTTGAAGGTAGCAAACCCTAGCTATCTTTAAATTACTATCTTTTGTATGAGTACCAGTGATAAATGATGGTTTGGAAAGAACTGACTACTAAGGTATAAAAAAAATCAGAATAGGGTATTGTTTTCTATGAAAAAAAGCTCAAGTTTTCCTATTCTCAAACTGTTTTCAAGATTCTCCTCTTTTGTTACCATCTTAGTGCCATGCCTCCTACACTCCAGGGACAACCAAGAAAACCCTCCAGGTTCAAAAGTCTTATAAATCCCATCAATCACAAGATACATTTCACATTCCCTGACGGTGCCTATGCCATTCCCCCCACACAGTAGACACAGTAGCTATCTGTTGAGTAATCTTCTCCAGCAGGAAAAACACCTGTTTCTACTTCTCATAATAGTATACTACAATTTATTATGGCATCCGAATAATGCAATAAAACAAATATTCGACTAGAAAATTCATAATTTGTCATTTTGTTAGATTCTATATCTAAGAGTGAAGAAAGAAAAAGACTAACTTTCATAGATCAGTTTATGCTACCTGCGACCCAAGATACCACAAAAAATTGACCTAACCATATTCTTGCCTTAGAATGATGACATGCTTAACATAATCTAATTCATCAGAACTCCCTTTAAAATGTTCAATGAAGATACTAAAACAAAATCATGGATCTTTTAATTTATACAACTAATGAGCTTTTTGAATTAGGTAAGAGAAACTAGCTCCATTCAAATGAGGTGGCCTGCTGCTTTAACAATAATATTCTAAATCAGTGCAGGATTAAAAACCAAGAAACAGTAAATACAAATATTATCCATGCATATGCCACAAAAAAGTTCCCTTTCTATTAATTCGCAAGCTGAAACACTTGCTTCTAATTTACTGAATTGTTAATATAGCTCACAGTAAACAGACACAATTCAAAAACGATAGTTTCTTGGAAGTTAACACTAATTAGAAGAACTTACTTTCTATGTTTTAAAGAGGACTTCTTACTATAGAAAACAAATAAGAGCAAAATTTCCAATTAGAATATTCCCTAATATTAGCAGTATTTTCTTAGATACAACTTAGAGTTGCTGAGTATCAATTTACCAAAACGGGCATGGATGACCTTATCTTGGCAAAACTCACAATACTGTTTCTTCAACATCTTAAAAGACAGCTTGATGTACAACACTTTTCCATCTGCTTTGTTCTATTTCTTCAAGCCCCAAATGGAAATTAAACCCTTGGAGTAACAGCCAAAATTTCATCAATCACAGGAAAATACTTACAGCAGATAAGTAGCATGATGTAAATAATATGAACAATAGAGATATACAAAATAATAGGTACAACAGCCTTGGTAATGACTGTTGAGTATACGTTGAGACAGAAAATCTACACAACATGAACAAGAGTTACATTAAATAATTCTATTCTCACTTACCTGACGAGCTCTCGGTAAATACTGTTAATGTCTGTCCTCCAACACTTTGCAAGACAAATGGATGTTCTCTAGGAGCACTGACTGAAGCTGGTTTTCCGCCAATATCATGAATATTTGCTAGATCCTCATTCAAAGTAAATGACACCTGACAGACACATTAAACAGAGCTTATTAAATACACCTTTATGGTCAAAGTATCTGTACAGAAATTTTGATTATAAAATACTCTTCAAAAAAAGTTGAAAATTTTTGTCATTTAATACTTTTAAAAAACTTTACCAAGAAGTCCTTCATACTTATTCATAAAAAGAGAATCTATTCCCATCAAACGTTACTCCGGTCTATGGTTGAAGAAAATCTTTCCCAAAAAGAAATAAAATTATTTTTATCTAAGATCTTTTGAGGTAGAGGGATTATGTCTTGTCACATTTATAATCTTAAGTACACAGAGCCTAACAAAGTGCCTGGCACATAAAAGGAAAACAGTATTTGCTGAATGAGAAAATTTTTATTTATATTCACATTAAAAAATTTTCCCCACTGTCTGGAACTCTTTCTCTTTTTCTTTATTGAGGCAACATTGATTTACAATGCTATATATGATTGAGAGGTATAGATAGGATCACAACTTTCAGGTGTACATTACCATACCACACCTACCACCAAGGAAACCATTGTGCCCCCTCCTTACTTTGCTCTCCATGTCCTCCCCACCATATACTCAATTCTGTAGTTAGATATCTAGGGATTGTTGGTTAGGTTTTATTTCACCCTGTTTTGTTTCTTTACAAAGTGAGACATCAGGTGTTTGTCTTTTTCCTTCTGACTTATTCCACTTAGCATATTCTCCTTTAATTCCATTCATGTTGTCACAAATGGCAAGAATTTATCTTTTCAATAGTTGAGTAGTAGTCCATTGTGTAAATACACTACATCTTCCTAATCCATTCCTCTATATTTGGGCACTTAGGTTTCCACAGAATAACTACTGTAAATTGTGCTACAACATAGGAGTACATATATCTCTTGAAATCAATGTCCCTGTACTCTTCATGTAAATACCTAGGAGTGGAATGGCTGGAACATAAGGTAGAAGTATTTTTATATTTGAGTAATCTCTGTGCTGTTTTCCATAAAGGCTAGATCAGTCCACATACCCACCAACAGGATACGAAGGTTTCTTTTTCTCAACATCCTCACCAACACTTGTTTCTGGTATTTTTGATATGGGTCATTCTCGCAGGTATGAGGTGATAGCCCACTGTGATGATTTGATTTGTATTTGTCTGATGATAAGCAATATGAGCACTTTTTCATGTGCTTATTGGCCATCTGTATGTCTTAGGAGAAGTGCCTATTTAGATCTTCTGCCCACTTTTTTGATTGGGTTATTTTCTTTCTGTTAGGTTGTATGATAAATCTTGGGTATCAGCCCCTTGGTCAGACGTATAGTGTGTAAATATTTTCTCCCGTCCAGTAGGATGTCTTTTGTTTCAGTAATTGTTTCTTTCACTGTGCTGAAGCTTTTTAGTTTGATATAGTCCTAATTGTTTATATTCTCTTTTGTTTCTCTTGATGATGGACACAAAACTGCAAAGACATCACCGAAGCCTATATTGTGGAGTGTTTTGCCTATGTTTTCTTCTATATATTTTATGGTTTCGGGTCTATTATCCAAGTCTTCAATCCATCTTGAATTAATTTATGTGTATGGTGTGAGACAGTGGTTTACTTTCATTCTCTGGCATGTGGCTTTCCAGTTTTCTCAGTGCTATTTATTGAAGAGACTTTCCTTTCTCTCATATGTATTCTTGGCATCTTTGTCACAGACTGACTGTCCACTTAAATGTGGCTTGATTTCTGGGCTCTCAATTCTATTCCATGGGTATGTGTGTCTGATTTTGTTTCAGTACCACATTGTTTTGATTACACTGGTCAACAAATTTCTACAAAAGTCATGTTACTAAAATAAAACTAGTCATTTCCTATCAATTTGTATGTGCTCAACATGAACATGACAGTCAAATCCTAATTTTGGCTCTAGTTTTTTTTGTAATCTGCAATAATTTGATGTTTACGTCATGAAATGCATGCCAGTAGTAATACGCCTACGGTTAATACCTGTAAAAAATCAAGTCACAGACTACTCAGATTTCTTCACTTGTCTCTTGTACAGCTGTTCAGAAATAGAATAGATGGAAGATGGTTCCCACTGTGCAAAAGCACAGCCTTTTTTTAAAAAAAATATGTATTTTTTATTGTTATATAGTTTACATTTTGTATTCCCCTTGGGTAACCTACAAAAGCACAGCCTTAAGACTCAGTTTCGAAGCGTCTAGAAATAGTCTCCATTCTTGTGGGTGATGAGTGATTTCTAAGGCATTCATGAGGCCCTCAATATCAGAACAGAATACCAGAGTACTTTCCTTTCTGAAGAAAGGCTCCAACTGCTGGTGGCACTTTCTATATAAAGTAACTGTGACATCTTCTTCTAGAAGATTCCATTGTTGCAGTCTTGATCTTAGCAATTCTGCCTTGCTCTTGAATAAGTCCAAAACACGATCCAGGTCATTTAGTTCTTCTGTGTTAGTCTGTGTGGGGCTGATGATGCACCACAGTGAAAATTTGGATCACTGCATGCTGATGGAACAGGAGAAGAACAGGTCGGCTCACCCTTGTCCTCATCAGATGAATAGAGAATATTCTGCTGGAGGTTCTGGAATAAGAAGTTCCTCACCATGTGGAACTGGTCTCAATGCAGATGGAATGTTTGGGTAGACTATTCTCGACTTATTTTGCTTTGTTATTCCTCCGGAAAGAGGAGGAACCAAGCAGAAGTAACAGTCTTTTATGTGGTTGCTTGGCTCTCTCCACACCATGGGGACTGTAAACAGCATTGAAGGTCTTTTGCCACTTAACACTTTGTGGTCTGCTCACGTATTAGTACGTGTTTTTGTCACCAGTATCAGGTGGCCACTCACGTATTAATATGTGTTCATCTAGTCTCCGGTTTTTCACACCATGGTGTATTTATTTGGAACTATTAGGAGCTATGTCTTTGATCGTACTCAGTCTAGAAGCTTTACACATTGTTTTGGTGAACGTGTAAGGTGTTTTATGAGCGATATTACAGTTTTTTTAATATCCAGTAGTTCAGGAGCTGTGTGTGTTTTATTGAATGCTTATCCCATTCATGTGGTGGCACAGAAAATGGCCAGGCCCAAGGGCTGGTAAATTTAAAGGGCACCGGCACACAAAGTGTTAATCACTGTGAAAGCTGTGTTGTACATGTAGCACAGCATATATGCGGGGCCCAAGGTTTGTCTTGGTCACCAAACTTTCATCCAAAGTCAAGATGATAAGCCTTCTTCACTTGAGAAGTGATCCTCTGCTTCTGGTTGGCAAATGTCACTTCCCCACAAATAGAGCTGAAATTGTCCACGCTATTAACGCACTTTCGAGGCATTACTGTTCTGTATTGTGCCTAAATGGATAAAACCGTAACAGTTCTATGGAACAGTAGCTTCAACTGTCTCGCACAAAGTCTGAACTATTTTCTTTCTTTTTTTTTTTTTGCTTCCTCGTTCTTTATTAATTAAATGTTTTTCTTACATCATTGTAGTCCCCAGAGTTCTCCCGCCACCTTGTCACCCGTGAGCCATCACCATATTCCCTTGGGTTCCTCTCTCCTCTGTTTTGCCCCCCTCCAGCCCCTTCCTATACTGTTTGCCTCAGTTCTATGGTCAGTTGCTAGTTTGACTTTTTCTCTCCCCGGCGTGGAGATGGCTCCCTTGTGCTGTGTCTTCATGGGGTCTTGTGTGCACAGGAGTCCCTGAGGACTCTCCCTCTTCCAACACCACACTGAGTGCTGCTAGACTAGGGTCCCACCCATGTGACTTCATTTAACCTTAGTTACCTTTTAAAGGTTCAATCTCCGAATATAATAACATTGGAGGTTAGAGCTTCATCAGCCACCTAAATCTATTGCACAGAGTCCTGCATTAGCTTTCTGACTTTCCTCTCAGTTTCTACACTGTCTCTTGTAGTTCATTAACCATTCAGACAGGATCTTTTAAAACTTTAGTGAAGCAATTCTACTCTTGCAGGGTGTAGCACCTGGGGGACTGATGTGCTTTGCCCCCAAGGACTCATCAGTGGAAGGCCTTGTTAATAAGATTGGAGCCATGGGCGGGAGTTGGGTATATATCATTGAACTCAGCTCTTCCTAAAGCCAAAATCCAGTATTCAATTTGACGCACTCTTCTCTGTCAATAAAACAGCCAGGATCTTGCTCTCAAGTAGCACCCTGCAGGGTGCAGTCTGCTCCACAACTCCCGTGTATCAGTGTGATGTTGCCCAACACAACCACTCTTAAAGTCCTCTTGCTTTTCATTAAACGGTTGTGGTCTTAATTCCTAAATGTGGCTTCTAATCCTCCCTAGTCCAGCCCTGCCCTCTCTCCTGTCTGATTTCCTAACAGAGTCCCCTTGCCCACAATGCTACAGCCACTCTAGCCCCCTTTCAGTTTCTTGAAAACACCAAACAAATTCTACCCTAGGCCTTTGTGCTTACTTGTCCGTAATTCCCAAACCTCCTTTCCTGAAATATCTTTTGGACTTGTTGCCTTCTCTAGGTTTAAGCACAAAGCATACCTCCTGCAACTCTATCTGAATCATCTCCCTCTCTAGTCATTACTCTCTACCCTATTGCCCTGTTTTATTTTTTTTATTGTTATTTATGTCTTTTACATTTTGTATTCCCCTTGGGCAGCCCACCACCAATTCACCCGTGATCCATCTCCATGGTCCCCTGTATTCTCCTCTCTTCCATTTTGTGCCCTTATCCTCCCCTCCCCCCAACCCCCACTGCTGAGTGTCTCTCTCCCACCTGGCCTCCCTATAGTCCTGTTATAAGTGAAACCATTCGATATTTTTCTTTTTCTTTCTGGCTTATTTCACTGAGTATGATTCCCTCTAATTCCATCCATGTCGCTGCAAATTGCATGTGTTTATCTTCTTTCCATGCTGAATAGTATTCCATTGTGTATATGTACCACATCTTCTGGA
>PVIJ01024164.1:0-12852 GCA_004024925.1 Scalopus aquaticus
GAGAGGAGGGGAGGGGAGAGGAGAGGAGAGGAGAGGAGAGGAGAGGAGAGGGGTATTGACTGAGACAGTGAGTTAGCTGGCTCTTCTTGGAGAGGTAGTCCCGGCATAGACCAGTGATGACCATGAAACACATTCAGTCCTGAGAACAGGCAAGACTCGAGGAGATATTCTTGGTTTCTACACTGTGCTTCAAGAAGTATTTCCGGATTAGATGTGCCCCAATGTTCAAGGTTAATTTCTGTTGGGAAACCAGGGCAAGACTGTGGAAAATTTCCCTCCCTTCCCACGCCTACACCCCCTCAGAGCCCCAGAATAGCACAAAAGCTGAGATGCAGCGGGCAGCGAGGGGCAGTGCCTCCTGAGACGACTTGGGGCCCAGAAGAGAAGGTTCCATGGGTCAGTTGACAAACGGACCGTGTTTGTGGGTTTTGGCTGGGGCCCCATGTCAGGCTGACAGCACCCCTTCCTGAACGACTCCGGCTCCCCAAGAACGATGCATTTTATTGGGAACACACATCCATTTTTCTTCAGTATGGCAACAACGGATGATTGAGCACTTGCTGTGTGCCAGGAATTTCCTAAATGCTCCCCCATTTAACTGTATCGGGGTTTTCAGTTTTATTTCAACAGCAGAAAACTGGAACTAAAAATGGAACTGAAACTAAAAATGTGGATTGGTAGAGGATTTATTAAATTACCCTTTGACCTTAGGAAAGAGAATGGGGGGTCCCTTCAATTGTTTTAGAATAACCTTGACTTACCTAGAAACGCTGCTGATTTGTTTAAAGTGTAGACATCAGCCGACAAAGCAAGATGCTAAGTGCTTTATATGCATTATTTAATATCACCACAACCCTATGAAGTGACTGCTATCCCCAGTTGGCAGATGAGGAAACTGAGGCACAGAGATGTGAAGGAACTTGTCCCAGAGCGAGGGTTGCTAGTGGAGCTGAGCCCACATTGCTAGAATGTGATAATATCGCTCTTCTCCTTGTATTTGTTTTCATTGTCGTCCTCTGTTTATAGCAAGGGAAACTGATTTTCTCTTAAGATAAAGTTTCCTATTAAAGAGAAATGAGTGTAAAGAAAGGTTAAGGGAGTAACAGAGCAGATGGCCCCGGTAGAGTAAGCCTTAAGGTGAGGTGTGCAAATGACCGGTGCCGTGGGCATGCCTTGGCTGTGCCAACTCTCTCCAAGGGTCTGGAAACACATTATTTTGTCTGGAGACAGTTGGACAAGTGAGAAAAATTTCCTCCTCCTTTATCCTAACACGAGCATCTCGCTCAGGCAGAATATGTTAAAAGCACAAGGTTTGGGTTTTTAAAAAATACCTTTTATTGACATAATTTACATTTAGAAAATTGTAAGTGTAGTTAGATGGTGTTTTAAAGACAAGACACAGCTCTGCAACTAGCACCCACTTTAATCTAGGGAAAACCAGCAACCTCCCCACCCCAGCCCTACTAAAGTTCCCTCATGCTTCTTCTAGTAGCTTCCCCCAAATCAAGGATAACCATTACCAATAACCATTACCTGGACTTCTAACAACAAAGCTTCTCCTGTTCTTGAGCTTTCTAAAAATGGACTTACATGGTATGTTCTTGTTGGCACCCTGGCATCTTTTGCTCAGCATTTTTGTTGGTGAGATATAGCGATTGTGTTGTTCGCGGTTGTAAATCATTCATTCTCCTTGCTGTATAGAAGAGGCAGGGTTTTATGCTTTGGGCCAGATAGTAAAACTTGATCCTCTGCAAGCCCTTCAGCCTCATTGCGCCCATTCACCCCACAGGATGCAAGCTGTAAGGTGTAAACAGCTGCAGGCAACCTGTGAGTGACTGGGGGCCGTGAGTTCTGATAAAACTTTATTGACAACTGCAAGAAGTGGGCCGGATTTGGTCCACAGGCTGTGGTTTGCCACAGCATTCCCTGGCAGTCCAAGACTGTTAACAACCATCTGAAAATATTCTGCTTCCCCCACTGCCCAGTTGGGTTTTCTCCCATGAGAGTGTTAGGGTAGCCTGACTTTCTCTGTAAAGTTCTGAGTCTCTTTAAGGGAAGGGCTGGCTTGGGACCCCTGCGATTCCCATACACCAGACCTCCAGAGACCTTGGCATTGAGCTAGCGCGTTATCTGCCCTTTTCCTCACCTCAGCTATACTGAAGGTGGTGTCGTCCGTCCTGCAGCTTGGAAATATTGTCTTCAAGAAGGAAAGAAACACAGACCAGGCGTCCATGCCAGATAACACAGGTACCCACCCCTCTTTCCCCAGCAGTGATGACTTGGGGTGACGGGAGAGAAGGTCACCATAGGTATTGGGTTATTTTTCTGGATGAGAGTGTCTGGAAATTAGCGAGCGCTAAACTGAATTATTATCACGGACTTTCCTCCTTTCACAAACTCTTCACTGCTGCGTTTCCTGTGGTGGGAAGTTCTTCGATCAGTGTGGGTGATCGGGGGAGGAGAACAAATTGTTTTTGATAAGACAGGACCCTTTGGGGGCATCTCTTCTGAATCCCCCCTTCTAGTTTAATATTTTTTGAGCACATACTGTGTGTGTGGACTGCAATAAAGCGGGAGCAGGACAGAACTGCCCCATTTCCTACGGCAGACCTCAAGTTCCCCTGCAATGGATTGTTGGTCAACTACAGATGCCCAGCTAAACTGGCATTGCAGATAAACAGCTAACACTTTTTGTGGGCAGTATGTCCTATGCAGTACTTGGGACATCCTTATACTAAAAAGGTGTTTGTTCTTAATCTGAAATTCAAGTTTAACTTGAGAGCTCATATTCCTTCACCTGCTGGTTGGCATTTCGTTTTACAAAAATACCATTCTAATTGCTTTGCTCCCATGTTAATGGACATTTGTTTCCAGTATTTTGCCACGACAAATGGTGCCGCAAAACCTCTAGGCAGAGTGAAACCAATGATTATGGAATGGTTAATACACGACAGACTCTTTATGTTCCTCACTTTATGTAATTTAACCCCATGGACAACCCAACAGGTTCCAAGTAGCTGAACTCATTTTGCAAGCTGAGAAAAGCAATACTCCAGGAAGTTAAATAGGTTTTCCAAAAGCACATTGCTGGGAATTGGCTGGGGGGCAAGGACTTGAGCAGAAAGCTCTCTGACCCTAAGCCCCCAACTGGCGCATCCCTGCATTCCGCTCCGACAGAGCCTCTTAGCAAAACCTTGGGTGGGAGTGAGGTCACGAATGGCCCCAGCTCTTAGGCCTCTCTCCTGCTGTGTCCACCGCCATTGTGCTCTGTCTCACAAATACTTCATGTCGGGTGGCTTCCTCCCCAAGACTTCTCTTTTGTGATACACTTAATAGGCTATTTTTCTCCATCCAGCCGCTCAGAAAGTTTGCCACCTTGCGGGAATTAATGTGACGGATTTCACCAGGGCCATTCTAACCCCACGTATCAAAGTCGGGCGGGATGTGGTCCAGAAAGCTCAGACAAAGGAACAGGTAATGATGCGCTTCCCATTTACTCTGCTTTTTCCTGCAGAATCTTCTATTCATCTTCCATCTGTCCACCCATCCATCAATTCATCTGGGTATCCTCCATGTATCTCTTTATTCATCCATCCATCAATGCACTATGCATCCACACACCCATTCGTGTATTCATCCATTCACCTATTTATCCATCTACTCATCCATCTTTTATCCATCCATCCATCCACCCATCCATCCATCCATATCTTTATCCATCACCCACCCAATACTAGAATATTCAAAGTCCCAGATGAGGTTTTGAAGATGAAGCACTGGATAAAAACACCAAAGTCCCTCATCCATCACCTTCTGCGGCTCTCTTAGTTGTAGATCCAGGGGAACGAAGATATTTTTCTTTGCAAGTGACAGTACGTGCTTTCTAGAAGCAGGATGACCACCCCTAAACGATCCCTGGGATGGAACAGGCTCCATTCTGTTCCAAATCCTCCAACAGGGACGTTGGTTCATGTATCACCAAAGGGCGTCCCCTCGGGCCTGACCATTATCCCTACTGCCACTTTCTACTGGGTGCAGATATGGTACAATTTCCTTTTTTGTTTTTGTTTATTTTTAAAAGACTGATTGTAGGTAAGGAAGAAAATAAAAAATCTGAACCAACGGCCAGGCTCAGGTGAAAACACAGCCCACTGGAAATAACCATGCCCCTCGCTCTGCCCCTGCCCCCGCAGGCAGACTTCGCCGTCGAGGCTCTTGCCAAGGCCACTTACGAGCGCCTCTTCCGATGGATTCTTGGCCGTGTGAACAAAGCCCTGGATAAGACTCACCGGCAAGGAGCTTCGTTCCTGGGGATCCTGGATATTGCTGGATTTGAGATCTTTGAGGTACAGCTTGGCATGTCACAATAGCCTTGGTCTCGGTTCCCTGGGATGAAGTTTCCCCTCCGAGAAATCTTTCCTTGGGAGAAAGATTAGCAGATGGCTGCTGCAGGGTAGGAGGCCATCTGGTTAAGGTTAGATCCTCAAGGGTGTGAGAGACAGAAATCCAATAGAGAGTGTCTGGGCTTATGAAACTGAGATGGCCAGGGGTACAGGTCGGTCCAGCAGGCAGGATCTGATCTGCCATCTCTGTCTCTCAACCTCCCTCCACAACAGCTTCTTCTCAAGTAGGTGCACCTCCCTCATGGTGGCAAGATGGCTGCCACAGCCCTAGATTGCATCTCAGCAACCCTGGAAGTTACAAGGTCTAGCTGTTTCCAACAATTCCAACCAAGCTCTTGGAGTAGAAGCTCAGGGACGCTTCCTCATGTGAGCTGGGCTGCACCGTCACCTCAAACCCAGCTCTTCCCCCAGGGGCTTGCAGTACTTCCCGAGGCAAAGACATGGCTCCTGGCCCCACCCCCATGTGTCAGAAGGAAGTTCCCAGTGGAAGGGAAGCTGTTGTGATTGGCAGGCATTCCAGAACATACCCATTGTGGAATTAGTTGCGTCCTCAGCCTGAGTTTCCACATCTGTAAAATGGAGACGATAACGTAACTTAAGTGGTTATTCTATCTCTAGACCATTGTGCAGATGAAGGAGATTAGTACCCTTTAAAGAATGTATTTTCGGCCGAGTGATGTGGGAATGGCCAGCCCCATGGACTCCGGGAAGCCCCTGCTAGGGCCTCAGTCCTCTCTGGGTGCAGATATGGAAGAACGGGCTCAAAGAAAGGGCACTGGCTCGAGGGCTTTGCCCCGCCTGGTGCCCTGACCGCGCTCTCACTGGCCGCCCTGCGTCCCCTGCCTAGGTGAACTCCTTCGAGCAGCTGTGCATCAACTACACCAACGAGAAGCTGCAGCAGCTCTTCAACCACACCATGTTCATCCTGGAGCAGGAGGAGTACCAGCGCGAGGGCATCGAGTGGAACTTCATTGACTTTGGGCTGGACCTGCAGCCCTGCATCGAGCTCATCGAGCGGCCGGTGAGGGCCCGCATCACACCCACCTGTGCGTGTGGCTTCTGCAGCCGGCACGCAGACCCTGCACCCTGCCGGCTGCAGAAGCCACACGCAGACCCTGCACGCTCCCCATGTGTGCATGCCCCCCCCATCACCAGAGCCCCGTGATGCAGTCACAGTTTCCCTTAGCCCACATTTGCACGTGACAGGTACTTTCTTTTTTGATTTTTCCCTCCCTTCTTTCCCTCCACCCTTCCTCCCTTTTCCTTCCTTCCTTCCTTCCTTCTCCCTCCCTTCCTTGTCTATCCTTTCTCCTTCTTTCCCTCCTTCCTTCCCTCCCTCCTTCCATCTTTCCCTCTCTCCCTCCCTCCTTCCCTTCTCTCTTCTTCATTCCTTCCCTTTCCTTCTCTCTCAGCCATTCATTCCCAATGGTGGGAATCTTTGTTATGATCACTGATGAATCCCAGACTCCTAGACCCACACACATAGTAGGTGCACAGAAAATCACTGTTGAATGACTGTTTACTGAGCGCCTACTACGTGCTGAGCCCCATTCTTTCGGGGCCAGGGTTGCAACCATTAACAAGATGGACATAGTCCCTGCCTTTCTGGAGGAGCAGACAATGAAACTAGACAGACTAACTAAAACTCTTGAAAAGGCCAATGTGGAGAATGATTTAGGGAGGCCTGTTCTGGACAGAGTATCAAGAAACACTTCTCTCATTCGAGCCAAAAAAGGCAAGGCCATTCTGGCAGAGTGAATACACATTTGGCAGTGCTCCTAACACCTTAGTTTAGACTGTCTCAGCTGCAGTCTAAAGTGCAGGCGCACTTTCCTAAGAGGAACCCTAAGTGGAATTTCCATGTACAGCAAGGGATTCCTTTCCTAGTGTGAAATCTTTGTGATGTTGCAGCAGCTAAGATCTAGTCCCACCCTTCATTCCCAAGGCGGGTCCACTGGACATAGGGTAACTTAAGGATAGATTTTGTGGGGAGAGCGGAGGGTATAAACCCATCTTTCTATGGAGGCAGCTACAATGATAGAGCAAGAGGGCCGCCTATGCATGTGTTGGGGTGGCCAGCTTCTCCTGGCAGCCTTCAGACTTGGGTGACCCCCAATGTGACCCGGCCCCACTTGTCATCCACAGAACAACCCCCCAGGTGTGCTGGCCCTGCTGGATGAGGAGTGCTGGTTCCCCAAAGCCACAGACAAATCTTTTGTGGAAAAGCTGTGCTCGGAGCAAGGCAACCACCCCAAGTTTCAGAAGCCCAAGCAGCTCAAGGACAAAACCGAGTTCTCCATCATCCACTACGCTGGGAAGGTAACAGCTGCCATTCCCGGGCCTCTGTCTCAGGGGACCTGGGCGGGAGGCTCAGAATAGGAGCAGGTTGGGAGTGGCAGAACCCAAAGGCACTTGTTTCAAATCAGTCCTCAACTTGGTCCTGTCTGTGACTTGTGGAAGCATCTGTAGAGGGCAAAGCCTTGCGCGTATCAGCCTCTAACTTATCCCGACTGTGGTGACCAGGCAGTTCTCTCTTGTATACTCAAAATCCTTCCTACTACAGGTTTTTTTTTTTAAAAAGACTTATTTGTATTTATTTATGCACAGAAGAACTGGGGTGTAGGCCTGAGGTACGGGGGATGAGAGGATTCACCAGAGACAGAGTGGGGAGCAGAACAGGTAGATCTAGTGAAGTACATGCTGAGGGGAGCAGCGGGGAGGCAGGAGAGGTCTGCTGTGCCATGTGGGAAGCTCCCTGGCTGGGGATCGAACTCATCGAACTCAGGCCGCAGTGGCTGCTGATAGCTTGATAGTGCTGAGACTTTAACGCCTGCGCCACCAGGAGGTCCCTTCCTGCCACAAGTTTCATCCAACAGGAAGAGCCAGCTGGGATGGGGTGACCAATAAGGGCCCTCTGGGGTCCAAGTAGAAGCTCCCTTAAGTTTCCCAGAAACCTGGGTGGTGCCGTTAGTGTCGTGTTCCCTTCTCCCTCCCCTTCTCCTCTACCACCATCACGGTGTTATGGCTGTTAGTGTACAGGACGTGGCCCTGTGGCTACAGAGGGTCCTGGACAATGGAGAAAAGTCGACGCCTGGCCTGGCTTGCGGAATCTTCAATCATTTTATCAACTCTCCAGTGTCCCTAGTGCCTCATGCGACTAAGCCAGGGGCTGGCAGATGACAGCCTGCCTGTAAATAAAATTGCGTTGGCATACAGACATACCCATTCTGCTTCTAGAACATCTGTGGCTGCTTTTGTGCTGCAAAAGCAGGTCTGAGTTGGCATGACAGAGCCCCCACAGCCTACAGAGCTGAAAATATTTCCCACCAGGCCCCTTCCCCTGAGAAAGCTGGCCAGCTCCTCCCCATACTCAAGGAGTCTGAGTCGCTGTGAGCACACAGAGTGCTTGTCTTTGCCCCACTTGAGGTATTTTTTTTTAAGATTGATTTATTTACGCATACAAGCTGGGGTATAGGCCAGAGGCGCAGGGCAACAAGAGGGTTCACCAGAGACAGAGTGGGGAGCAGAACAGGCAGATCGACGGAAACACACTGCTGAGGGGAGCAGCGGGTGAGGCAGGAGAGGTCTGCTGCGCCATGTGGGAATCTCCCCGGCTGGGCGTCAAACTCGCGTCGCCGCTGCCGACAGCTCCACAGCGCAGCTCTTTAACCGCTGCGCCACCAGGGAGGCCCCTCTAGAGGTATTTTTGCTGGTCCCCTCTCAGGCTAGGCCTGGCCATCTCCACAACAACTCACGCCCCTTCTTAAGGCACTGGAGCCATTTTACCAGTTCCTTCCATGCCAGTCATGCCGCTGCCAGGGTTCAAGTCGGGGATTTATCTCCACGTGTCAGAACCTCCAAGTTACAAAATTACATTGGTCAGAGAGAGGGAAAGATGTCCCCCAACGTAATGTAGGAGCAGGGTTGCCGCTGCAGGCTTCCGCGGTGAGCAAGGGCCCTGCGGCGGCATCGCCATCAGCAGAGCCTGCACCATGAGGGACTCGCGGCTGAGTGCAGGCTCTGGAGGGGGCAGCCGGAGCAGGCCGGGAGCAGCGTCGGGGCTACTGACGCCATACTGTGCGCAGCGCCTTTACAGCCTCTGCTCTTGCTCGCTGGAGGTGTTTGCGGGTCTCCGTCGTGGCGACCACTACCTCATTTCCTCTCCAAGCCCAGAAGCCCCGGGAGGGAAACGGGAGGACTCGGGCCCTGCCCTCGGCCAGCGAGTGGCGCGGGAGCCCCTGACCGAGGGGTGGCCCTTGACAGGTGGACTACAACGCCAGCGCCTGGCTGACCAAGAACATGGACCCGCTCAACGACAACGTGACGTCCCTCCTCAACGCCTCCTCGGACAAGTTTGTGGCCGACCTGTGGAAGGACGGTGAGGCCCTGCCTGCCCCAGCCGCAGGACGGAGCACCCAGAGTCTTCCAGCTCCTTCCAGCAGCCTCCTGCCTGCTCCCACGAGGGGCGGGCCTGGGTGTGGGTGTCCCACAGAGGCCGGTGCTCGCAGGCGCTGGTGAGATCTTAGCGACATGCTCAGCCACTCTGGAGGGGTGGCCTCTGGGTCCCTCCACCTCCACCTGGTCCCCAGGGAGACGCTCCTGAGTTAGGGCTCAGGCACTGGCAGGGAGTAGCCCCAAGGCATGTGGGTTAGAGCTCCCCCTCTCCCTGCCCCCGCACAAAGCCTTAACCTCTGTCTTGCCTCTGCTCCAGACCAGCTGTGTGGTCTTGGGCGAGTCCCTTGACTTCATGGAACTTCACTGCCTTCCTCAGGGAAACGCAGTGCCCCACACACCCTGGGATTACTGAGGGGAAAACTAGATGAATGGAACTCAAGCTCCAGCCCGATCAGGATGATCTGAGCAGCTTGTTCAATCTCACATGGCTCAGCCCCAAGGTTCTCATTCAGCAGGTGGGGCTGGGGAGCTGAGAATTTGCATTGCTAACAGCTCCCTGGGCTGCCGAGGCATCTGGGCTGAGGCCCACACTTTGACTTCCCCTGGGAACCATGAAGAGGTGATCCAGGTGAAGAGGGCACCTGTCAGGCCTAGGTGAGGGCACAAGCTGCTGCTCTGAGGGCTGTTAGGCCTGAAGGGTGTTGCTGCTTTGTCCCTGGGCCCCAGTTCTCACAGTGGTTTCATCCTTGGCACTGAACCTGTGGGCCTGGGCCTTACAGGGCAAACCACCCTTGTTTTCGGCTTGGGGGTCCACTGTGCCAACTTGCTGAGTGCCAGCCACATGCCAGGACCTGGGACAGATCTACCTGGGCCAGGTCTCCACCTGGGTCTACCTCATGCTGAGATTTATGACAAATTCAGGAAGGCCCTTCTCTCAAAGGGCCCACAGCCTTGTGGGAGCCGCAGACACACAGAGATGTCCCCAGGAGCCTGAGCGCGGGAAGCGGCCATGCTGTGACCTAGTCCTGCAGGGTTGAACACGGCCACCACCAACCACAGCGGGGCGCCACAAGCCCGGAACAGCAGAGCCCACTGGCTCCTCACACTCACGTGGAATGTTCATCACGATAGGCCACACTCTGGGCCATAAAGCCAGCTCCACAAATCCAGAATAACAGGTCATACAGTGTCTGCTCTCAGACCACCGTGGAGGTAAATTAGAAATCAGAAACAGAAAGGTCCCTGGGAGAGACACAGGATCTTTGTTCCTTCAGGCTTGTGTCCCCGGGGGCCCGGCTCTTACTCGTTCTCAAAAGTATTTGTTGGCCAGTGAAGGATTGAAGACAGGGAGGGAGGCAAGCCCTTCACTTTACAAGCCTTCCTTGCTTATTTTTGCCCTTGGAGGCAGACACTTATGTCCATTTTGTAGAAGGAGAAACTGAGGCACAAGGCAGTGGCAAGAACAGAATGTCCGCCCCAGTCTCTGAGACCACCTCAGAGACAGTTTGTCCCTTTTGTCACTCAGGAGCTCTGGGGATGTCCCAAGTAGATAACGCTGGAAAGCACATCCACCTCCCCATCGCCCCTTACCTGGAGGGAAGTCACTGCCTGGGAGAGCAAAGAGAGGGCACGGTGCCTACCGAAGTGATATTGGGGACCTGCGACTCCACCCTGGCCCTCTCGCCTACTGTGGGGTGTGGGCAGAGGCTGATGCTGCTTTGAATGTGCCCTGCAGTGGACCGCATCGTGGGGCTGGACCAGATGGCGAAGATGACGGAGAGCTCGTTGCCCAGCGCCTCCAAGACCAAGAAGGGCATGTTCCGCACGGTGGGCCAGCTGTACAAGGAGCAGCTGGGGAAGCTGATGACCACGCTGCGCAACACCACGCCCAACTTCGTGCGCTGCATCATTCCCAACCACGAGAAGAGGGTGAGGGCCTGCCCAGCAGCTAGGTCATCAGCGCGTCCTCCTTGGCCGAGCTGCAAGGGGCTGCTGGGGAGGGGAGGGGCAGGAGAAACACCTGATCCTTACCCCACCCCACCCCAAGGACTCAGTCTGACCAGGGAGGAAGGTTTTCTGAACATGGTACCCATTCCCCACCTTGGAGGCACAAGAAGGCAAGGGAGGGAGGGAGTGGCTGTCCAAGGTTTCAAATTATTTGTTGGTTGGTAAGTCCAGGTAGTATTTACTGAGCTCTGCCTGTGCCAGATGCTGGGGCTACAGTGCTGAACAAACTGTAGTCCTTGCCTGAAGGTTTCTTACAATCTAGTGCAGAGGTACTCAGCCACTGTGCCCTCCAAGGGACATTTGGCCACATCTGGAGATGTTTTTGGAGGGTCTGCTACTGGCACCCTGTGCATAGAGAGCAGGGATGTGCTAATTATCCTACAGTGTCCAGGACAGCACGGACTTACCAGCCTGAGATGTCAGCAGAGCTGAAGTGTGAGAGAGCCAGTGGAAAGGTTCCTGTAGACACTTAAGCTGGTAATTAGGCTGTAATATGGTAAATTATGAGAATGCTAAAGAGCTGGACCTCCTACTTTAGCCTCAGGACCCAGAGAAGCCTTCTTAGAAAAAAATGAACATTAAGTAGCCATCAAAACCAGACAAAAAAAGGAGTAAGTAGGCATCAGGTTGGCGAAGAAGAAGGTGGGGTAGGGGAGGGCATCCTAGGCAGAAGGACCGACCAAAGTGTGGCAATGGAAAATGTTGGATCCAGATAAGAAAAAGTGAGGCTAGTTGTTTTATGTTGACATGTGATGGTGTGAGGTAGGGGTTAGATCATGGCGCTCCTTGTGAGTTGACCAGCACTTAGCTTTTCTTTTCCTATAGCATACACTGCTTTAAAAAGCAGGGGTATGTTACAATCAGACTTACTATTTTAGAAATCAATGGGGGGAGAGCCAGAACTGGGATGGGAAGACTCGGTGGGAGTCTGGTAGTTGTCTGGGCAGAAAACAGTGGTGAGTGAATGGCAGTGATGATGGCAGTGGAGAAAAGTGGCGGACTGGGAGTTATTTGTGAGGTCAGAGCTATAGAACTGGTGATGGACAGCAAGTGAGAGAGAGGGAGGTGATAAAGCAGAAGCCCCAGTTTCAAGCCAGGTGGCACTAGTGCCACCAAGTAGAAGAGAGATGGCACCTGAACCCTCAGCTGAAACCTTACACGGTGCCTCTGTTAATCTCTTGTGACCTGTGAGTCTCAGACCCAGGCCTGAGAGTCAGGGCTTGCTGCTTTCATGTCCCGGTCCCCATGGTCCACTGCCCATTCTACCTTTGTAGTCCGGCAAGCTGGATGCCTTTCTGGTGCTGGAGCAGCTGCGGTGCAATGGGGTGTTGGAAGGCATCCGCATCTGCCGTCAGGGCTTCCCCAACAGGATCGTCTTCCAGGAGTTCCGCCAACGGTGAGCCCAGTGGGGCCAGTTACAGGTGGGGCAGTGGGTGAGCAGGGCTGGGTGGAAGACAGGAGCTGGAGAGGTGCTCAGTGGGTTACTCCTTCCCTCCCTGTGTCTCCAGCTATGAGATCCTGGCCGCAAATGCCATCCCCAAAGGCTTCATGGACGGAAAGCAAGCCTGCATTCTCATGGTGAGCCCAGCCCCTCCCAAGATATCGAGCTGCAGACCCCCAGCCTCTGGGCCTACTGCCAGGAGCTGCTGCAGCTGGGGCCCTCCTGAAACACACCAACCCCCCAGCCAAGTGGCACAGCAAAAACTGGGAACTCTCATCTTCCTTCCTTCTGCAGATCAAAGCCCTTGAGCTTGACCCCAACTTGTACAGGATTGGGCAAAGCAAAATCTTCTTCCGAACCGGGGTCCTGGCCCACCTGGAAGAGGAACGAGACTTGAAAATCACTGACGTCATCATGGCTTTCCAAGCCATGTGTCGTGGCTACCTGGCCAGAAAGTAAAGACCCACATTCTTTTTTTTTTTTAATTGTTATTTATATCTTTTACATTTTGTATTCCCCTTGGGTAACCCACCACCAATTCACCCAGGATCCATCTCCATGGTCCCTTGTGTTCTTTTCTACTCCATTGTGTGCCCTTATCCTCCC